>JANQBS010000241.1:0-59243 GCA_033085395.1 Xanthoparmelia taractica | reverse complement strand
CACGTTTTTTGAATTTATTTCAAGAATTTATTTCGAAATAACTATACATCCGATCTTAGTTAGCAATAGCGCAATCTGAAGCCCTAATTGAGGACTATAAAATGTACTCTTCAACTTTTTTTTTTTATTGGATTCGTACCCAAAACGATTTGAATGAAAAACTAGATCGTTTTGGGTCCGAATTTTAGTAGCCGGGAGATCGTTTTGGGCCCAAAACGATCTAACTCTACTTGATAGCTTTTAATCTAATATTAATTAATTTAATTTTCACTTCATTTAAAAAATTTAAACTTTTTAGATTTAATATTAATTTAAATAATTAGATTTTTTTTATAAAACTTTATTATATTAAATATATAGCCCGAGAAATAAAATAGATCTTTATATTATAATTTCTTTAAACGTATGCGCACGACTATCTCTAAGTCTTAAGATTTTACTCTAATTCTAATAAATTTAATTTTTATTTAATTTAAAAAATTTAAATTTTTTAGAATTATCATTAATTTAAATATTTATCTTTTTTTTCTATATTTAAATTATATTCTATATATAGCGCGCGAAATGGAATTGAACTTCGTATTAAGACTTCTTCGAAAGTATTTGCTCGACTATCTCTAAGTCTTAAGATTTCAATCTAATATTAACTCTCTTAATTTTAGCTCGATTTAAAAAATTCAAAAACCTCTATATTTATTCGAATCTAAATTTTAATCTTTTTTTTATAGATTTATAATATATTAAATATCTAGGCCGAGGAATAGAATATTGCTTCGTGCCAAGACCTTCTCGGGAGTACCCGCACTCTAGTCCTGTCACGGTATTTGAATTTTATTAATTTCTATATGAGTTCTTATTCAATATTAGTCGGCGATAGCGCGTTGGATAGCTCTCGGCGAGCTCTACAAAATGCACTCTTCAGAATTTCCACCGCATGCAATCGGGGCGAGTTATGCTGGATTTCCTTCGGCTGTTTTGCACTGCAAAACGCCAAGCCCTCTTGGCACGCGGCCCGCGACGGGAAGGCGACGCGGCCCAATTAGATCGTCCCCTGACCCGTTTTGCACCGCAAAACCGTCGAGTTCTACCGTTAGGTACTTAAATAACGCTTATCTTCTTACGACTCGCATCGCGATAATAATCGTCGCTATACTCGCGACGATATTCTTATATATTTTATATTTCGATTAACTTAAGTTTTTTAATAATTAATTACTTCTTAGTATTAAGCTTTAAGAGTCGAAAATATTAAATTTATATTAAGTCTATAAGGCGAGAATCTTTCTTTATTAATATAAAGTTATTAGGTGCGACACTCTATCGATTATTATTTCCGTCAATCGTGTTAATAGACTTCGTATCGATATTATAATTAACGTCTTAATAACTTAATTACGAAGTAGACGTATTTTAATAAGAGTTATCTTTGTGATTATTATCTTCGTCTATTGAATTAGAAACGTCGCTAATAAATAAATAATAAGACGTTTCTATTTCGCAAGTTAATAAAATTAACTCGCGAGTTACTTATTATAGTTAAATAGATAGCTTCGTGCGAACGAAGCTATTAGAATTGTAAGATAATAAGATCTCTTTTCAATAAAGCTACGTAATAGTTAGATAATTAGCGAGATTAAGAAACGTAGATATTAAAATAATTATCTAAATTATTAAGTAAACTAATAGCTAAGAAAGAAAGAAAGAAAAAGGAGATTCGCGAGTATTTAAGACTTCCGTCAAGTATACTAGATACTCGCTCTTGATGCGTAGCTTATAGCCTAGCAAGCGAGTTAAGCGAGTTCTATTAGCCTACGCTAATTGCTTCTACTCTTACAATTTCTTATTAATTTTTCAAAGAATTATTAAGAGACTACTAAGCGTGTGTTGAGATATCTAGCTCACATTAAGTTCTATAGTATTATCTTCGACGTATAGATTAATAATTCAAGAACGATACTTCTTATCTCTTTTAATATATTCTATATTAATAATTTTAACACTCGTTATAGCTCTTAGAAATACGCGTTTAAATTATATAATAAAATAATCGATTGAAAGATAATTAGTGTTCTTATTCATGAAGACATACATATCGGGACCAAGTAGTACTATAGATAGATAATTGAGTCGTCCCAACGCTAAGGTTAGTAGTTAGTAGGCTCAGCTAGGTCGTTAGCAGATCTAGATAGATCTCTAAACGTGCCTTAGCGCTAGAAAACTTCTTATATCTATGCGGTATAGACCTGGAGTATCTAATTAGATAGTTATATATAGGCGTAAGTGAATAAAATAAAGAATACGATTACTCTAAGTGAGAAGAATTCGAATAAAGAGTCAACTAATAATGTAAGACCTATACATATAGTGCTCTCGAGGATACGTGTTCCCCGCATATGCGTATGCATCTGAAATAGAAACTAAATTATAAGATATATTAACTTATAGTCTCACTATTCGATTAGTATTCTTATTTATAAAGATATATATATCGGGATTAAGTAATATTATAGATAGATAATTAAGTCGTTCTAACGCTAAGGTTAATAATTAATAGACTTAGCGAGATCGTTAATAGGTCTAAATAAGCTCTTAAACGTGTCTTAGCGCTAGAAAACTCTCAAATAATTAAAAGACGTTATATAAGAATCTCGTAGAAGGCTTCGCATAGCGATTTAACGATACGAGTATCGTTAGCATTAGCGCTAATAAGATAAAAGATATTAATATCTTTATAATATAATAAGAATTCGCTTAAAATAAGTAATAATATAAAGACGATAGAAATCGAACTTCCAGCGTCCTAATAGCATAATCTCATCGTCGCTAAGATCTATCTCTCATATTAAAATAGTAGTTCCTCTACGAAAGAAGTACTCTAAAAAATAATCCCTTACATTAAGCGAGGTTAATATTTAACGGAGTTAGTCGATAATTAGCTCTTTAATAAAAGAGCCCTTATCTAATTAAAAGAAAGAACTATTTAATATAATCTTTTATCTAAAGAGATGTCGTAAGATCTTCACTATATAAGCGTTATTATTTAACGTTATAATAGTGAGTATTATCCTTTAACGAAAGGAATTCGTTTTAAATATTAAAAGTGTAAGTTCGAGATATTTCTCGTATAGCCTTATCGAGCGACGAGTGAGAAATTATTGCTCGAAGTCTCGGCCTTTACAATTACGTGTAATATATATAAACTCGCCTATACGAAGAAATACGGCGAATACGAGATAAAAGACTGTATAGAGCGTTACTTCGGCCTTATCTTTTTAACTAATATAAGTAAATATCTATAATAATAGATCTTTAATAATTAGGCGATATTCTTTTATCTCAGCCTCGCCTCGTAGACTTCGAATATTAATAATAATTCTTTGTAACTAAGGGTTATAAAATATCGTAAGGTCCTTATATCCCATATTAACGTAAGCTAATCTAACGTTTATTAGATAGATCTTTATAATCTTAGTCTTAACTTATCTTATATTAAGATATACGATTTAGCTAGCGAGTGAATTAACGATCGCTGAAAAGAAAGAAGTATTCTTATTGATAGCGTAATAAGCGCTATATAACTTTATAAATATAATATACGTTTTTCGCGTCTTTGCGACTAAATCTTATTAGAGAAAACGAGCTATCTCTTATAGTAGTGCGGTCTAATTATATTAGAAATTTAATAAGTCTCGTCTTAGCTCTACGGAGCGATTAGAATATATCTTAGCTATAAATATGCGTTAGCGATCTTTCGATATCGAAAGCGTAATAAGTTATTTATTAGCTTATTGACCTTAATTAGAATTTATATTAAGATTAAATAAATATCGTATTTAGCTAGAAGTATTATTATATCTCGTAGTAAGATTATAACTAATTCGCGAATAGAGAACTTTCTAAGATTATAAATATATGCGTCGTTATCGCAGTATAGTATCAATCGTAATCTCTAAAGTCTTTATAACCATAGTCGAATAACGTGGTGTATAGCCTTTATTTCTTTAAACTAAATATCTTTCTAACGATAACGTGTGATTATCGAAATACTAAAAGCCTTCTAAATCGATTATAAGAGATCTAAGTGCTTTAGAATATAGTCTTTTATATTAAAGATCCCTAATATATCGATTTAAATATATTATGTTAATCGACTAGTAACGTAACAAATCAACTTAGAATTATTCCAGTCTTTTAGAAAGATCTTCCATTATCGTAGATCGGTCTTTATATATAATATAATTTTAATAAGTGCTATTAATCTTCGAATAATATTAAAAAATCGCCTTAAAAACGTTCTCTCTAGGATTACGATCTTAGCGGTAAATAATAAGAATTTAATCGCTAACTTAAGCTCGCGATATAAGATCACCGCCCGATTTAAAAGATTCTTAGTCGTATTTCTCGCTCGGGCGAGCTTATCGAAAAGAAGTCTAATCTATATTAGAATACTATCGAACTCAATCCCAAGAAAATCGACTATAATACTTATAACATTCTTAATGTGATTAATCTTGAAGTCTAATTCTTTATATACGAGATCGAATTATTAGTCGTATACGATTATATCGTCGATTGATATTAAGATAGCGAAGAAATCGTTTAGATAGTAAAGTACTATAGTTTAAAGAAGAACTATTATTAAGATTTAGTTAAGAATCTTTACGAATAGATTAAATATAAATAATAACGTACGTAGGTTGAAGAATAGATATCGTTCTATTTAATAGTGACCGTTATAGTAAAATCCTAATAATTATTAATCTAAAATTGCGATCGATATATATCTAAAGATATCTTTTAAGTCTCTTTTAACGAACTAAGCTTTAAAATCTTATTATAGTAGTGCGATCACTACGTTATTATATATAGCGTATTTCAAAGCCCCTTAGTTCTTGAATATATCGTTATTAATTAAGATCTCGTATAAAAATAAGAGATTATAAATACGTCTTTAATTATTATTATACTTCGAGATTAATTCTAGCGACGAGTAGACGAATTACTACTTCGTCTAAAAATTAACCTCGACCAAACGATTATACTAAAGCTATTTTTAAAGGTTCGCTATTAATATATTAGATACTACGAGGGCTAATTAATAATTGTAATTGCGATAACTTAAGATTTAATCTCGATATCCGATTTTTACTTTCTTTCGAAGAATAGTCGAAAGAGTCTTTACGAATATAAGATCTAAATAATTCTTTAATTAACGATCTTAATCTTTTACTCGTAGTGAATTTTAATTAACTAAATCTAGATCTAATAAATCATATAGCGTGTACGAAAATTCTTCTACTATATATAGTAGTAATGTGAGTATTTGCGAATGCGTTAAGAGTTATTTAAACTTTGAAATCCGATTATCAAGCGAGATAAGATTAATATTTAAGGCCCTGATTTTAATCTTATAATACGTATTTGCTAAGTGATTTAGCTAATAATTAAGATAGATATAAATATACTAGCAGTGCTCGCGTAAGCATCGTCTCTTATTAAAATTTCAATATATAGCGAAGAATTTGAGAGTAGAACCTAAGTTCTACTTGATATCAATAAAAGCGGCTATTTTACGCAGCAGAAGATCACTATAACGTCTATTCTCGATGATCTAGACTATAAGATTATTCTAGTTATTTAAGATACGTGCGTTTATAAACGTATAGTAATATTCTCGAATAAAGTTAAATTTATATAAGACTAATAACTTAGCTAGACGAAAACGATAATCTAATAATATCTTCTACAGGCGGATAACTATTATAAAATATATATAATAATATATAATCTAACCATACACCTCGAAACACTATAATAGAGATATTATCTTATTAATTTTCTAAGCATTATTCGTATCGACGCGATTAACGTATTCTCGATTTAGCTTAATAAGGTTTTTAAATTTAAACGTTTTAAAGAAGATTTATTTAAAATACTTAATATCGACGACTCGATAGCGTTTATAAAGATTAAGAAAAGGACGTGTATCTTTAGTATATATAAAAGAGACTCTAAGATTATTATTTTTCTTTAAATTATTATTAAACTTAAACGAATAGTATCGATAATAGCGATAACGGCGGCGAGAGCGTGACTTATGTATTCGATATTGCTTATAACGATTATATTTATACTTAACGAGGCGTTCTTTTAGTTCTAAGACTTAATCGCGATAGCTAAAAACCTTAATATTAGTCTTTTTAATTACGCTTAAACTAAGAGTTTCTAAGAAGAATATCTTTAATATTATAGACTTATTTCTACGAGATCGAGCGGAGTCAAAGGAGAGAGAAGATATAATAGTCTTTACGGGTATCTTAAATCTACTAAAGACCTTCTTAAAGATTTTCTTAAATGTCTTAAAGCGTTTAATAGCGATAGTTATAACGTAAGAAGAATAAAATAATTAAAAATATTGAAATAAGTGTAGATGTAAAGAAAATAAGAAGAATATATGTTAATCTAATATATAGGTATTTAATAATTTAGAATTAATTGAATAAAGATCACAAAAGAATACGATTACTCTAAGTAAGAAGAATTCGAATAAAGAGCCAACTAATAATGTAAGATTCATATATATAGTGCTCTCGAGGATACGTGTTCCCCGCATGTGCGTATGTATCTGAAACAGGGGCTGGATCATGAGACACACTAACCCATAGTCCCACTATTCGATCAAGTAAAAGACGATTACTATAAGTTCAACTAAAGTCGAATTACTTGCGATCTCTATAGTGAAATCGATTCTTTAAAGTTATAGAACTTGATTTAGATCATTAGACTTAGATTAAATATAATAATATATAGACTATACGAGTACTCAAGAGTAGTAGTTCCTAGTACACAATCAAGCTACGTTATATTAATATTTATCGTTATTAACTACGATAGAAGATTTAAAAGAAGAATATATCTATTAAGTAAACTACTTTAGTAGATATTCTCGCTAATAGACTTATTAAGAAGTTATTATCGTAACGTTATAAGAAGTTTATTTAATTAGTAGAAATTTAGAATATAAAGTAAAGTATAAAGATTTTAGAGTCTATAAAGATCTTAATAACTATAACTTTTAGTAATATTCTTTCTTATATAATCGATAACGAGTCTTTTACGAGATAGAAGAAACTAACTATTAATTATAAGGAATAGAATTCAATTCTAAGGGGGTGTGTTAGCCCTAACAGGCTATTGATAGTATAGAAGTTCATCTATTTGCTTGTAGTCAATAGGAGTTTAGCTTTCCTCGCACTAGCGTGGATGACTAAGCATTCTTGGCATTTTGCCACTATTCCAGATAGACTCGTGCTTGCTAGACAGACTCAGATAGTCAATCAATCACGTATTTGCCTGCTCTACATATGCTCCAATAAGTCTAACACTAAAGCCAGACATATTCTCTTACGGACTGATGGTATTCTGCACCTGGTTACTCTGGCGGTAACCCTATCTCTATATGTCAACGCATCTTTATACAAGGGGCTTGGGAAAGAAGCATCAAGGCACATTGCCTACCACCAGCCGTAGTTACAAAAATCAATCAAGCATTGGTTTGTACTCCGCAGTGGTCATTACCACTTATCCTTTCATAGCAATTGCGGATGTTATGGACGTTCTCTGCGTTCTTTTTCCTTTCCTTATTCACCTCCAACTTCGAATCAGCTGGCGCAATAAGCTGATTGTACTTCCGCTGCTAAAACCAGGCTCTTGTATGAGTCCCAGAACCTTTGCGTAATGCCCGATCATTTCATTATTCCAGTGCCGCCAGAATGACTAGCCCTAAGGGACCTCGTTCCGAATGGGAGCTGGGTTTGGTGGCGTCTCTCGTGTCGGTGTCTTCGAACTGTTCTTGTAATCAGAGTAACCGAAGCGTCAGGGTCGAACAAGATATCGGCATCATTGTGGCCTCGATACCGTCAGACTCTCACGGATTCAGGAAACGAGACCCTCAACATACGCACTCCCCCAAGAAACCCTTCGGAGGCTATTGTGTTTCAAGATCTAAATTAGAAAGGAAGAATTGTTTATGGGTAATGTCATGTGTAAATGTAAATTGCAACATCATCATTGACGAGAACATTCTTGATCTAGATAGAGCTTCAACAAAGGGGCATGCGTGCTGAGACTCAGATTGTGATGACTAGCTTTAGCACTACCGATGCTAGTGGATGTTGAGCGTCCATTGCTTCCTCTCTACATTCAAGCCGGCAGCGTTCTGCTAACTTGTTCCGTGAACAACGGCCTTGGTGTAGATACAGGGGCACTTTTTGGTTAACGCAAATACAGACTAACTTGCCTAGCATCGCTCCTGTCTTTGGTCTCCATTGCCACCAACTTCAGTCCTGTAGACTCCCTTATCCATGCTCCGACACTATCCTCAAGTCTGTGATATACATATCATCGTAGAACCTGCAATTTGTCTGATGACAAGTCGGCACAGGGCAATGATGGCCAGCATAGCAGATAGGATCCCGGCAGGTATTATTCTGCCGACAGGGAAGACCTCTTGCTAGGTAGCGAAGTCCGTTCAGTTGCTCGGCATCAAGCAGACCATCAAGGCGCGCAGTGCAACGGTCGTCTGGGCATTCACCGCGAAGGAAATGGTAGTTGCAAAATTTCATCTGTCGAAGCCATGAGTTGACTGATTCCAAGGGTCTGATAGGCGGGTCGATTCTTTGTCCATGGCTGTTTCGATAGATGACTGGCTTTGGCCTGCTAACTATGGGTCGATGCTCACGGTCGCGAAATAAGCCTTGGAACGAACATTGTCGTAGATCAGGTAGCACTCCAGCCAGATTCTGTATGCCTCGAGAGTTCCTCAAGATTATCAATTTGTCGGTGGCTGAATGATTGTCTTGTAGTACCCTGGCGACCCTTTCATCAAGGACACCTCCGAAAACGACCAATTTGCAATGTGGATCTGAAAGGTTGACATGGAGGGTTTCCAGTAGGCCTGTCGTAAGATTGTCAGCGCTGTTTCTCTATCTACTTGATCACAATAATGCATTACCGCGCCCTCGGTACGCAGGGATGCTTATTTTGTCCTCAATGGGGATAAACTCAACCAATGACTCGATACTGTTAAAGCCTTGAAGGAACCATCCGAAGTTTGCGCGGGTTGGTATTACTTTTGCATCAAAATATGCATCGCTAAGCCATTCATGATTGCCGGAGATGCGGATCGTTAAGGGCATCACCTCGTAGTCCCATTTCAGCAGCCATTTGCCGATGGCGTGAGTCAAATCTGTGGTAGCTTCTACCCCACCATCTCGGCCATTGTACACATATTTGTTCAGAAACTAGAAAGGCACTTGACATCAGCAGCCATCTCACATGTCAAGTAAGGGTCAAAGGTTATACCTGAAAGCAGTTTCCATTGATGATGACCGAGACGAAACCATTCGGATCGATTTCCATGTCGCCTTCCACGCCCTTGTCGGTCCTTGGGTGTTTGCCAAGGTTTGACATCTTCTCTACAGAGGTCAGGAACCGGATCTTGCGTCCGGCCATCAGCAGCCAGTCTTCTATTGTCTGCTCAAGGAGAGCGATTGTTATGTGAGATAGTCGTGGTAGTAGTATTTTTTTGAAGGAAGTGTGGCGCGTGATGAGGAAGGTGTTATGCGGTTAAATAAGAGGTGTTGAGGGCGCTGGAGAATGTCAAGTGGCGAAATTTGGGCATGACTTTATGCTGAATCTAATACAACAAATGAAATCAAAAGGAATCAGAAGTCCCTATTGAGGTGCTGATTGATGATGTTTCATGGTCACGTTGGCGATATTTCGGTTAAACTAGCCTGGAGAGTCAAAATATTGTCTCAAACAAATAGAATAGCTAAGGAACATTACCCTAGGCTCATTGTTGCAAATGTGAGAGCCTGAGACAAAACGGAAGCTCCGACACATATGCCAAGTTCTGCTGCAAAGAGCTGTATCCATATGTCCCTCAGGCAGTGCGTTGGTGACGAGGCTATCGTCTACTCCTATATCTGAACGAAGTTGAAACACATCAGCATGCAGCTTCCCGTGGCTACATTAATCCGATTGTGATCAAGAGATTCTTACGGCCAAGCTTTAACATGGTCGTAACCGGGATACTCAACACATCCGCTACATAGCGCATCCCGACTACAGTTGGGAGGGCACTCGCCGTAAAGCAAACCTGGTACGAGCACTGTAGTTGCAAGATCGAGAGAAGCCATTATACCTTGGGCAAGCAACAGCTGGAAGGACTTAGCGATCATGTAGGATACCGGCTTAGGGTAAGCTATTGGGCAATTAACCCGCCAAAATTTCGCGTCCCATCTCTTAGGCCGCTATCAAAGAGACAGTAGAGAGATTCGAAGTGAGTTATAGCACCCACGGCTCTGCGGTCAGCTTATGAAGCGTGGTATTCAGACGGGACCTTGCAGATGCGGGGAAAATTTCTGGCCCCTTCAGCTTCCCAGGTTACTGTTACCAATGTTTCCGACGAGGCTGTCTTCTAAGGAAGCGTCCGAAAGTGATCAAGATACTACCCAAGAGAAGTATTCTATTTCATAGCTCGTTCACTAACCACTTTACAAGTATACCACTAGAGATGCAGCGACCGCTTTTGGATGGCCACTCTCACTGAACTCCTCCCTATAGCCAAGATCCACAACGGTATCGACGAGTCGCTATCCCTCAGCCCCACCATATCACATGACAGAGGGTGGCGTAGGCATCTGGGGATAGGCTGCGATGTGACAATGGGTATTCAACGCGGAGTCAACCGCATACCTGGCTTTACTACTAACTCCAAGAACAGCGGTGAATTAGTTCATATAAACTTGGCCATGGTCCTGTACTGAAACACCACCCCTCTGTTTCACTGCTATCGCCTTGACCCAATTGGATGTAGTAGATGGATGCCTTTAATTACATAACCTTGGGACAGCTCCGCGCAAATAATATCGCCTGCATCGCGACTATTGCGCTCATTTTTGTTGCATGCAGGCATCTCCGAGGACCAACCGCCCAACCACCCCTGAATCCGAATCACCCAGATGCCAGACGCAAGCAACCATTCCTCGGCGCAGATAGTCTGCCATGAAATGCTGCAGCTGTAGCTGAAAAGACTCACATCTACATCGTACAGCCATGCGAAACGAGCACTTCTACGGCTAATGTAGAATACCAGCGAGCTGGCTTAGAAGAAATATCTCGCAATCTCCCAAAGTTCCGAGCTCCTGACGGGCTGACATGCATATGCAAGGACCCTGCCAAATTTCCGTGTTTCACGCGATGCCAAGGCTACTTCAAAGTAGGAGTTTCAATGAGACAGATGATCGGGTTTGAAGGCCATGTATCAATAAACACCTGTCTTTCAGATTGGACCAAGATGACGGAGGCCAGAGTTCTATCTGCAAGCTAACGCGATCCGACGTCTACTAATCTCCAACATCACTGCCGCATGAACTCCAAATTACGATTCTCTCCAGTGATCGACCAGCTGACACCTTATTCAGCTTCGCACGTATATGTCAAGAAGACACGCCAATCGTCCTCCTCATTGATTCTCTGGAATTCATCATCTACCACCAGCCTCTCGATTTCAATGCTCATTGTCATCTTCTCAAATAATGCTCCTTGTTTTAGGATTCTCAATCCATTCACGAGCGACAGCACGAACCTGATGGTGCGGTAGCAGTCCAGCATCTGGAGGTAAATTTGGCATGAGAGTGTAGACCGTTAGGCGTCGGAGGTTTCGAAATATTGCAAGCGTAGTAGCTACAGCCACATCTAGCCTGGGTCGGCGGTCGTAGATGTACACTTTGGCGTCCAGAGAAAGCTCCATGAGACCGGGACAACTGCAGCGGATTACTTCCATATTAGTGGTCGAGAGCAAAATCCACTTTGTTGGAATTCAGCATCTCAGCCCTATTATGGCTTGGCATGGACCATAAGTAGCACTCAACTCCATAGAATAACAATCAAGCCGTCATCAAATTCCATCACACTTCCACGGCAACGAGCGTGGTCCGTCAAGGTTGCGCAGATCTAATGAACAATGACCCTGGCAATGCTGTGCAATCACTGCTAACGCAGTCTTAGTGTTCTCATTCATGAAGGCATACACATCGGGACCAAGCAGTACTGTAGATAGATGATTGGGCCGTCCCAACGCTAAGGTCAGCAGTTAGTAGGCTCAGCTAGGTCGTTAGCAGGCCTAGATAAGCCCCTAGACGTGCCTCAGCGCTAGAAAACTCCCTACACCTATGCGGCATAGACCTGGAGTGTCTAACTAGATAGCTATATACAGGCGTGAATAAGTAGAATAAAGAATACAATTACTCTGAGTGAGAAGAATTCGAATAAAGAGTTAATTAATAATATAAGACTTATACATATAGTGCTCTCGAGGACACGTGTTCCTCGCATATACGCATGTATCTGGAATAGAGACTAGATCATGAGACACACTAACCCATAGTCCCACTATTCGATTAGTATTCTCATTTATAAAGATATATATATCGGGATTAAGCAATACTATAGATAAATAATTAAGTTATCTCAACGCTAAGATTAGCAATTAATAGGCTTAGCTAGATCGTTAACAGGCCTAGATAGATTCTTAGACGTGTCTCAGCGCTAGAAAACTCTCAAATAATCAAAAGATATTATATGAAGGCCTTATAAAAAGCTTCGCATGGCGACCTAATGATACGAACATCGCCAATATTAGCGCTAATAAAACGAAAGATGTTAATATCTTCGTAATATAATAAGAATTCGCTTAAGGTAAGTAATAATATAGAGGCGATAGAAATCGAACTTCCAGCGTTTTAATAATATAATCTCATCGTTATTAAGACTCGTCATTTATACTAAAATAGTAATCTCTCTACGAAAGAAGTACTTTAAATAATAATTCCTTATATTAAACGAGATTAATATTTAACGAAGTTAATTAATAATTAGCTCTCTAATAAAAGAGTTCTTATCTAATTAAAAGAGAGAGCTATTTAATAAAATCTTTTATCTAAAGAGATATCGTAAGATCTTTATTATATAAGCGTTATTATTTATCGTCGTAATAATAAGTGTTATTTCTTAACGAAAGAGATTCGTTTTAGATACTAAAAGTGTGAGTTCGAGATATTTCTTATATAGTCTTATCAAGCGACGAATAAGAAATTATTACTCAAAGTCTCGGTCTTTACGATTACGTGTGATATATATAAACTCGTCTATACGAAGAAATACGGCGAATACGAGATAAAAGACTACATAGAGCGTTACTCCGACCTCGTCTTCTTAACTAATATAAGTAAATATCTATAGTAATAGATCTTTAATAATTAGGCGGCGTTTTTTCGTCTTAGTCTCGTCTCGTAGATATTAAATATCGATAATAATTCTTTACAACTAAGGGTTATAAAATATCGTAAAATTCTTATATCTTATATTAACGTAAGCTAATCTAACGTCTATTAGATAGGCCTTTATAATCTTAGTCTTAACTCGTCTTATATTAAGATATACGATTTAATTAACGAGTGAGTTAACGATCATTAAAAAGAAAGAAGTACTCTTATTAATAACGCAATAAGCGCTATATAACTTAATAGGTGTGATATACGTTTTTCGCGTCTTTACGATTAAAACTCATTAGAGAAAACGAGCTATCTCTCGTGATAATACGGTCTAATTATATTAAAAATCTAATAAGTTTCGCCCTAGCTCTGCGAAGCGATTAAGATATATCTTAGCTACAAATATATATTAGCGATCTTTCGATATCGAAAGCGTAATAAATTATCTATTAACTTATTAATCTTAATTAAGATTTATATTAAGATTAAATAGATATCGTATTTAGCTAATAATATTTTTATATCTCGTAGTAAGATTATAACTAATTCGCGAGTAGAGGACTTTCTAAGATTATAAATATATACGTCGTTATTATAGTATAGCATTAATCGTAATCTCTAAAGTCTTTATAATTATAATCGAATAACGTAATATACGATCTTTATTTCTTTGAACTAGATATCTTTCTAACGATAACGTATAATTATCGGAATACTAAAAGCCTTCTAAATCGACTATAAGAGATCTAGGTACTTTAGAATATAATCTTTCATATCAAAGGTCCCTAATACATCGATTTAAATATACTATATTAATCGATTAATAACGTGACGAATTAACTTAAGATTATTTTAATCTTTTAGAAAGATCTTTTATTATTATAGATCGATCTTTATATATAATATAATTTTAATAAATGCTATTATTCTTCGAATAGTATTAAAAAATCGCCTTAAGAACGCTCTCTCTGAGATCACGATCTTAGTAGTAAATAATAAGAATTCGATCGTTAACTCGAGCTCGCGATATGAAATCACCGCACGATTTAGAAGATTCTTAATTATATTTCTCGCTCGAGTAAGCTTATCGAAAGAAAGTCTAATCTATATTAGAATACTATCGAACTTAATCCCCAGAAAATCAACTATAATACTTATAATATTCTTGATATAATTAATCTTAAAGTCTAATTCTTCACATACGAGATCGAATTATTAGCTATATGCGATCGTATCGTTAGTTAATGCTAAGATAGCGAAGAAATCGTCTAGATAGTGAAGCACTATAATTTAAAGAAGAACTATTATTAAGATTTAATTAAGGGCCTTTATAAATAGATTAAATATAAATAATAACGTACGTAGACCGAAGAGTAAATATCGTTCTATTTAATAGCGATCGTTATAATGAAATCCTAGTAATTATTAATCTAAAATTACGATCGATATATATCTAAAGGCGTCTTTCAAGTGTCTTTTAACGAACTAAGTCTTAAAGTCTTATTATAGCAGTGCGGTTACTGCGTTATCGTATATAGCGTATTTTAAAGCCTTTTAATTCTAGAGTATATCGTTATTAATTAAGATCTCGTATAAGAATAAGAGATTATAAATACGCCTTTAATTATTATTATACTTCGAGATTAGTCTTAGCGGCGAGTAGACGAATTACTACTTCGTCTAAGAATTAATCTCGACTAGACGATTATATTAAAGCTATTTTTAAAGGTTCGCCGTTAATATATTAAATACTACGAGAACTAATTAATAATTATAATTGCGATAACTTAGGATTTAATCTCGATATTCGATTTTTACTTTCTTTCGAAGAATAGTCGAAAGAGTCTTTATAAATATAAGGTCTAAATAATTCTTTAATTAACGATCTTAATTTTTCACTTATAGCGAATCTTAACAAATTAAATCTAGATCTAATAAATCGTATAGCGCATATAAAAATTCTTCTACTATATATAGTAGTAATATAGGTATCTACGAGTGCGTTAAGAGTTATTTAGACTTTAAAATTCGATTATCAAGCGAGATAAGATTAATACTTAAGACCCTGATTTTAATCTTATAATATATATTTACTAGGTAATTTAGCTAATAATTAAGATAAATATAAATATACTAGTAGTACTCGCGTAAGCACCGTTCTTTATTAAAATTTCAATATATAGCGAAGGATTTTAGAAGCAGAATCTAAGTTTTACTTAATATCGATAAGGGCGATTATTTTACGCAACAGAAGATCGCTATAACGTCTATTCTCGATAATCTAGACTATAAGATCGTTCTAATTATTTAAGATACGTGCGTTTATAAACGTATAATAATATTCTCGAATAAAGTTAAATTTATATAAGGCTGATAACTTAGCTAGACGAAAATAATAATTTAATAATATCTTCTATAGGCGGATAATCACTATAAGATATATATAGTAATATATAATCTGATTATACACCTCGAAATACTATAGTAGAGACATTATTTCATTAGCTTTTTAAGTACCATTCGTATTAGCGCGATTGACGTATTCTCGACTCAGCTTAATAAGGTTTTTGAATTTAAACGTCTTAAAGAAGATTTACTTAAAATACTTAATATCGACGACGCGATAGCGTTTATAAAGATTAAGAAAGAGACGCGTATCTTTAATATACATAAAAGAGACTCTAAGATTATTATCCTTCTCTAAATTACTATTAAACTTAAATAAATAATATTAATAATAGCGATAACGACGACGAGAGCGTGACTTATATATTCGATACTACTTATAACGATTATATTTATACTTAGCGAGACGTTCTTTTAGTTCTAAGACTTAATCGCGATAGCTAAAAACCTTAATATCGATCTTCTTAATTACGCTTAAGCTAAGAGTTTCTAAAAAGAATATCTCCGATATTATAGACTTATTTCTATAAGATCGAGCGAAGCCAAAAAGAGAAAAAGATATAATAATCTTTACGAGTGCCTTAGACCTATTGAAGATCTTTTTAAAAATCTTCTTAAATGTCTTAAAGCGTCTAATAGCGATAGCTATAACGTAAGAAGAATAAGATAATTAAAAAGATTAAAATAGATGTAGGTGTGAATAAGATGAGAAGAATATATGCTAATCTAGTATACAGATATTCAATAATTCAGAATTAGTTGAATGGAGGTCACAAAAGAATACGATTGCTCTAAGTGAGAAGAATTCGAATAAAGAGTCAACTGATGGTGTAAGACCCATACATATAGTGCTCTCGAGGACACGTGTTCCCCGCATGTGCGCATGCATCTGGAACAGGGGCTGGATCATGAGACACACTAACCCATAGTCCCACTATTCGAGTTGGGTTTACGAGATTCCTCCAATTTGATGTTCAAAGAGGCATCACGGAGATACCTATGGAAATCGCAAACCCAACCCTTCAAAGCAAGCCTTTCGAGGTCGCTGGTGTAGCCTAACAAGCTGTTCAAAAAGTCGCTGAGTTCTTGTAGCTGATTTTGTCTCTCGGCTCGATCCAAACATTCACACGCTATGATAAGCTCTCCAGATGGACGACCTTCAGTCAACGCAACATTCGAGACGTTGGTCAGCTCCAAATGGGCGGTGTTCGACCAATCACAGATACTGAGAGTGTCCCAGCCAAGTAGATCTCGAATGACCAGCTCTTTAACAGGTGGAAGTCTTCTCGTATCCCATTTTTTCCATTTCACATCTATCAACTCCTGCTTATCCCCTAGCAGGTAAAGGGTTTCGAGCCGTGAATTTTTCGACAGGGCGGCCATATCAGGTTTATTGTCTCACTAGGCTGGGAACAAGTTGTGGCTTTGTACGAGACGGCGTTGGTGAGGATGGTGTACAATGGTAGAGTCGTCGAAGCGTCATGCCTGTCCACGGCCAGTCTCAACCCTGGCCATCTTTCGCGAAAGCTCTAAAAAGCGAATGTTCTCTACGCGATAAATTGCCCGGTGTCTGGGCTTACAGGCCAGTCTGAGAGATTTTGAGACTGGTTGTTAGCATGTCGTTCCTGTGCTGATTAAGCCAGCCTCCCTTGTTGTGGAAGCCTCAAAAGTAGTCGTAGAATGCAGTATCTACGCTTTTAAAAATTTAGCTGACATTAATTCCCGAAGATTTTCTAGTACATATAGTAGCTCAAGGACCAAAGGCTAGTGTAGCTCTTTATCGATCGTTACATGTCTTGTATATCTGCATATGTTTGTTGCAATGTTGAGCTGGACCGCCGAACGCTCGGAGCCACTTTGCTGGAAGCATGCCGACTCTAGCAATGAGGGTGACTTTATGGTAGATTATAGAAACAAGTAGACGATTGAACTGCCTCGACACTACACGTAAGGCCGAGAGTGTCGCGGTCTCGTGCGCCAAGTTGAACACTATCAGAAGGAGTTCTGACGGCAACGCGTGCGACGGTAGTCCTATGCTCAGTGTGGCAGAAGGATTTGCAGTCACTATAGAGGGCAATTGATGTCGGCGAGTTTTGAGTCTCGAAGTAGACGAACCCATTGCGCACTGTTGCCTGGATTTTCGGTAACAGAAAGACTCTCTAATCAGCACCACGTAGATCGCTATGTCTCGCTCTATCTGGCTCGAGTATAAGCTCCTTGAAAGAAATACTCTTAAGTGAGGAGGAAGCAATCAGACTTTGGTCACACAAGGCCGGCCGAGGGGATGATGGCCCGAGCACCCTAATCCTAATAGAGATGGCATCAAAATTCTGTGACAGTCACCGAGCTTCAACGATTACTTACAACATTTGAAAGTTTCATGTCCGAACGAGGTCTGCGGAATGAGTGTAGTAGAAAGCTATGTCGAACAATGCGAAGGGACTTACACTTGCCTCGCCATGGACAAGTGTACCCGCCCATCTGGAAATTGAAAAGTCCATAATCAATCACAACTGGAAACCCTCACAGAAGACTTGCTGTGCTTCAATTCAGTTGCACCATCAAAGCTACCAATTCTCTCCGTACGTTATAATTTTGAAGGAGGACTCCATAAACTGAACCCAGTGCATAAGGTAGACGAGTTTTTGACATGCCTAGACCTACGAGCCTTGGCATTTCAAGCCTTACTTTTCGAGAAAGCAATTTCACCAAGACGCTTGACCGGTACATACTTATGATTCCCTCCTGAAATCAAGGTCGGACAAACCGAGATAACGCCTGCAACCACAGCGGTCGATCAGGCCGCACAGAACGGTGATAAACAGTAGTCCGGGTCGGTATTACCACAGCGCTTGAGTGCGCCTTTCACTTCGCTTTCGGGACCATCAAAGATTGACTGCAGCTACAACGTCATCGATTCCTCAGTCAGAATATAAGGTTCGTGTGGAACATCTCATTTCACAGCCATATCCTTGGAGGAGCTTCCGTGGTGCCTATTGTGAGTCTGCTCACTGAAAAAAAGAAAATAGCACATTTGTTGGTCGCAGTGGCTGTTCACAGTCGTAGCGGCCGTTTTAATGACAAAGCGATCCAACATTGGAAGGTGTTATTGTGGTCGGAGACCCGGAAGGCACTGTTAGAGCAGTGTAGCATAACGCCCGAGTGATGTCTGAGACTATGCGTAATCATTGTTGTGGCACTGCAGTGGCTCCTGAGCTCAACGGGTGAACGATTCGGTATCGAAATGCATCACAATGTGATTGATCCCGTTTTCCACGAAGTCACAAGCCTCATCTCCGCGGCGGTTTGTTGAGACCTCAAGCTGTAACGTCCAAATGCAACTCATCAGCCTGATACCATATTGAGGGACTTATCAGAGAGCAATTCATTATCGGGAGAGCCACAATGTTCAAGCAAATTTGTCTCTCGTATTTGATTCCCACACATGAATCACGGCTAAGTGATAAGGTTCCCAGGCTTACACGGGTGGCAGAGGGCAGGCCTGAATGCATGTCAAGTCAATGCGGGCTAATAAAAAACCTGTAGTCTGCCTCAAATGAGAAGTTGTAATGAGAGAGAGAGAGAGTTTGTGTGTGTGTGTGCTTACGAAGTTGGCGGCATCTCCTGTGGCGATAATGAGGCTATCCATTATCTGGGCCACACCATCTCTTGGAGAAGTGCTCACTTCCCAACATACTATGCCGGAGGATCCAGGTGGCGCTGGCACATGGCAAACGGTCTGACCGTAAGAATGTGACTGTGAATTTTTTCCGGTGAATATTCTAAGCATTACTGAATGGTAGTACTGACTATCCGACGCCTTTGCATGCGGCGCTCATCAAGAGATAGTGAACATAACTCAAATCGTCACGGGACGAGAAAGGGACCCCAATGAAAATTTCAGCCCAGCTGTAGGCTACCAATTCTCAACCTTCCGGCTGCTATCCTCCAATCCCTCGCAAACATTGTCAATATCAGCTACCAGGCGACAATAATTCAAGGTAATCCTGATGAGTTTAATCTTTTGTATGTTGTTGGATGTTGTTGGATGTCGTTGGATGTTTTTTTTTTTTTTCTTCAGCTGTCAGCTCGACGTGGGATGGAAGGGTTACCACATGACGTCAGACTGCTTCTGCCTTGCGCACACTAGATCCTTCTGACTCCCTTTTTACTCCTTTTATTTTGCTGTTCCTCGCATGAGTGGCTGCAAGGGCATGAGTGGCTGCAAGGCACCGATTCTGCTGACTGTGCTTAGCGAAGCCATACGGGATGCCCAACGTATACCCATGGGCTTCCTATACGGGTGGCTGCATGCGGCAGGGTCCTCGTGTTAGCAAGTAGCCACAACCCATTGGGATTTTCAATAAGCCTCTCATAATTGAATACGACTCCTACAGGTCATCGTACGGCCTTGCAAGGCTCTATGGCTGCATCATAGACACTACACAGCTGGAGACACGCTCACCACCACATTCAAATTCTTTCATCCGCCAATTTGACAACGAGAACTAGGAAATAGCACGAAGCCGAACTGCGATAAATGGCCAAGATCGACAATCTTGCCTTCGGTGGGTACGGATATTGGGTATAAAGATAAACCTTCTCGACAAAAGAAAGTTATGGCGCACAGATCTGGATCCCGGTCTAGACCGCGATCCGGCAGTGCGCGGTCGGCCATTTTACCCGCTGACAGTTGCTCCGCTTGAGTCCAACTCATGTCTTCCCACAGTCCGAAAGAGCTGTCCCAAGTGCTTATGCCAGATCCTGGAGGAAGAAGTCTTTAGTTGTATTGTCAAGCTTGGGTGCGGTCATTCATGCTCGAGTCGCGTGGTGCAGGTTTATGCGTGCGGACGCACTGGGCCGCAATTTGGGCCGAAGTTGCTCTTGCCTTTGTTTACATCCCGTTGATCCTGAGAGATGGATGATTGTCAAAATCGCCCACTTTTTCTGGAATCGAATATTGCCAGTGCTAGGCAGGCATCGCATTTGAAGTCAGCACCAACGCCCAATTGTTTAAAGGATACGGTTCTGGCAGTTGGAATCAGATATCTGCCCCCACCAGCCCTGTATCCGATCCCGAGGCCATGCGTCCTGATACGTATAGGTCCCACGTGTACGGTATACGGGAATGTTGTGATGCTCGCTTCGCCTATCTACGCCCTTTTTTCGAACGCTTGGCAGATATCTGGTCGTCAAATATTACTTCAAATGGTTCCAGCCACTGCCGGTCCCACCCCCTTCATCTAAATGCCAACATAGAGGATTATTTACTATCGTATTTTCGGCTGATCATCTCCGTCGGGTCCCCCCGGGTCGTCCTAACGAAGCTGGTTGAATCACAAGGTCTGGCTGCGAATAGATGGCGGGCCGTGAGTGATGCCTATGACATGCACATGCTTATGGTCCCCCAATCTGACTAAATGCCAGTAGTCAGATGCTCTATGGCCGCTTTTAGTGCCATCGATCAGCTGCGCTCGCAAGAGCAATTTCAATTCGGGGCTGTGAGGAAATTCTCCGGCACAAAAGCAATGTCAGAAAGGGTCGAGGCAGCTTTCCATGGACCGCTGCGGAACCTATAAAAGATATGAACAATCCATCTTCTCTCCCGTATATACTGGAAGCTTCTTACTTGGCGCTAGTGTGACTCAATCATGATTCTAAAATCCTCTCTT
Source organism: Xanthoparmelia taractica (assembly GCA_033085395.1). NCBI lineage: Eukaryota > Fungi > Ascomycota > Lecanoromycetes > Lecanorales > Parmeliaceae > Xanthoparmelia > Xanthoparmelia taractica. The sequence goes on along the minus strand of JANQBS010000241.1, from coordinate 37,825 downwards.
CTCGCTGTCTTAGCCCACAGCGGTTGTATCTTCGCCGCTGTTTACAATTGGGATGTTACTTGGGTGAACCGGAACCCTGATGGTCTGAAAGAAAGGCCTGTCATAGGCATCAACAATCAGTGGCCGCCTCCAGCAATCAATGCCAATGTTGGTGAAAAGATCACTGTGCATTTAACCAACCAACTTGGTAATGAGACGACGGGCCTGCACTTCCACGGTCTGTTCCAGAATGGGTCGAATTCCATGGACGGCCCAACAGGAGTTACACAGTGCCCCATTGGCCCTGGAGAGAAGTTCACTCAAGTCTTTACGGTAGGAAATATTTTCACAGAGCAGGATTCGAGAGATTCAGAGCTGATGTCCAGAACAGGTAAACCAGCCTGGTACCTATTGGTATCATTCTCACAACAGGGGTCAATACCCTGACGGTTTCAGAGGCCCAATGTTGATCCACGACCCAGCTTCACCTTACGCTGGCCAATACGATCAAGAGCTCGTTTTGACCCTATCAGACTGGTATCACCAGCAAATGCCCGAGCTCATTCCGGGGTTTCTTTCCCCTGCCTCGAATCCTGACGGGGCAGGCGAGTCCACCCCATCAACACGTGTGAGCAAGGGATGCTAACGTCTTACCTCACAGAACCAATCCCTGACTCAGCGATTATCAATGACAACGCCACAACTTCCTTCGCGATTACGCCCGGTAAGAGGTACATGGTTAGGATCATCAATGTTTCCAATCTCGCAGCATTTTTCGTCAAATTCGACCAACACGAGATGACAATCGTCGAGGTTGACGGCGTCTACACCGTGGCGCAAAAGACAGATCTCATCTACCTTTCCGATGGTCAGCGTATGAGTGTTTTAATAACCGCGAAGCCTGACGCTAGCAAGAACTACGCTTTTGTCGGCGCCATGGATCCTTCCATGTTTGATAGTGTTCCTTCAACGCTGAACCTTAATGCAACTGGGTACTTGGTGTACAACACCGCAAAGCCATTACCGTTGGAAGCTCCGACGTTCGCCTCCTATGATGGCGCCTTCGATGATTTCGGGCTCGTCCCCTACGACAAGTTACCCCTGTTCAAGCATGTGACTCGCCAAATCGTATTCACCGTCGACTCTGGAGTGGTTGACAACCAGAATCGGTAACCTCTTTGTTTCCCTACTTGCGGTTCAATATTACCTTGCTGAGACACGATCGCAGGTTTACGATTAACAATATAACTTACGTCGAACCAAAAGTCCCCTCTCTTTACACAGCCTTAACCGTCGGAAAATACGCCACTGATCCAGTCGTCTATGGTCATTCCACCAACCCTCAGATACTAAACTATTACGACACAGTTGAGGTAGTAATCAACAACAATGACGCCGGCGGCCATCCGCTCCATATACACGGCCACAACTTCCAAATAGTACAGCGCTCTGCGCCCAACGCAGGACACTACGGAGGAACACCTATCAACCCCCCCGCGACCCCCATTCGTCGGGATGTCGTCAAAGTCAATGGGGGTGGTTACGTAACATTTCGCTTCATCGCTGATAACCCAGATAAGTGTTTCCAATCCCATGATGTGCCCCTGAGGACTTGTGCTGACGAAAACCTATACGCGTCTGGGCATTCCACTGCCACATAGACTGGCACCTTGTCGCCGGCTTCTTCGCAACCTTCATAGAAGCACCTCTGCAGCTGCAATCGCAGAGTGTGCCCCCGGATCAAATCAAAGTGTGTAAAGATCAAGGACTACCTTACCAGGGCAATGCAGCCGCAAATACGCAGAATCCTACAGATCTCACTGGCGCGAACAATGTTCCACCGCCAATCAATGATCAGGGGTGAGAAAGACCTTTATTCCGTTGTCGCACTATCTACGCTCAATTTCACTGACTCAAATACAGAGCGCTAGTTTGATTGCGTGAGTTGCATGAAGGTGCCAACCTGGGTATGGTTCAGAAATGTGTTCAGATATGGACTTCATTTGTGGCAGTGGCATCCTCAAACCTAAAGTATCGGTACATAATTGATGGCTGGCGTGGTGGAGAGCCCGGCTAGGAAGCCGATGGCGACGATTTGCTTGAGACTTGAGATTTGCATTGTACCACAACAAGCATAATTTTCTTTCTCTGTTGGGAAATGTATCAAAACCGATAAGAGATAGGTCCCAGGTGGCGAAGAACACGGAATGGGCGTCACAATTGAAACTTGAAAATGCACGTCACACATGCTCGGGAGATCCCACACCACCCTACCTTTCCCTCTCCCAGATCCCACCCTCCGATTTGACTCCCAGAAATCAAGTAACGTCATCCACGTGGCATGGCAGCCAGAAGGCGCCATATCTTTCCGCCTAGGAACTCCACTCCCGCTTCTCGTATCGGTCCCGGACACCATCGCTTACACAGGGAACAGATTGTACCTAGCGCCAATTTTACGATCCGTGTGCCTCAGAAAACATTCCGTTCGAAATCTTATGCTACTCTGGCTAAAGTAAAAACTACATACTCATTACGTTCCCCCCTTGACTGGCGCATTACCTGTAAAATTCAGAAGACTAGTATTGTAAAAAACCCGAACAAGTGCTTTGAGACCAAATCCCAAACCACGTACCCAGCGCCATTTGGTCATCTCCAGCCGGCTGTAGGTAGCAAGAGAAAAGTAGACGAGTCCAGATCCAGCCCATTCACGGGAAATCAGGATTTCTGCAACGGCCACTAGCTCCGCTACAATGCCAACTACCAGTGGATGGTGCGGCCGAGTGTGAATGTCAGCGATATCCTTCCCTTGGGCAGTACCCACCAACTTCCTTGATCTTCATGCGGCAATCAATTCCCTTATCGTTTCTAGCGGCGCAGACGATCACGCCATGAATGTGGCGCAGGTCTCCCATAGCTTCGTAAACGGCCTACCAGAGATCATCTTGCGATGCTAGCGAGAAGGCGACAGCGTCATCGGACTCCATGATAGCGTTACGACGGTTCTTTCTAGCTTTATGTTGATTTGGTACCACATGAGTGTAAATGGTTCATATCATCTCGCAGTAAATGCTGTGCGATAGTCTCTTGCATCTTGAATACAGCGAGCCTTTCTTCTTTGGCCGAGTCATTTCATCTGCCGGCTGCTTTGTTGGCTGAAAAACTAGGCGGCGATATGACTCTTTCTTCTGACATCGCTAGCAGCGTCTGCGTTGTATACTGCCCGAAATGGGAAAGGAGGTATTTACGATCGACAGTGGGTCCGAGGAAAAAATTTAGCGGCTTTTTGGTTCAGGTAGATACTTTTGACCCAGAACAATGCCGTCAGCTGTGAATTCTCGCATCAATAATATCATGGTAATACCTCCGGACCGATACGCCGCTGTCGACGCTGGAGGCGTAGCAAGCCGATATGACAATGAAGGGTCCAGCGCAAAGCGACAACGCGCCCAGTTGTCCGACAGTCCGTCCAAAGGCCTAGACTAGTCCAAAATGAAGCTATTTACACAGTCCACAGTCCGTCCAGAATGCTAGACCGTCGAAGTCATTCTAGACTAGTCCGACTATTTAGTCCGTAGCCTGATCTACGTCTTTCAAACCCTCCACATCCTCCACCTTCAAAGTATTAACAACAGCATGCAGATCTTCGATAGGTCAGAAGTATCGTCGCCAGAGACCATAATGGGGTGATAGTTGAAGATATATCGAAAATTGAGTTGATGACGCAGCTTTTTTGAATTTCTTCTCCGCTTGCTACTGAAAATACGCCTTCGTGATGAAATATACTCGCGAAAAATCAGCTATCCGACCAACCATCGGACTATTTAGTCCAGACAGTCCGTCCAACATCTAGACTAGTCCGACTATATAGTCCAGAAATTGGGGGCGGACAAATGGGCGCGTTGCAAAGCGAGAAAAGTAGTCCTGGTGGGCGCCTCCAGTGTGCTCTGCAAATTCGGCTGTGATGGTTTGTGCCGCTACTTTACCGATAAGCCTCGCAGGCCAGAAGATCTACTCTTCTTCGCCAGGCTTCACAAGATCCGGAGTCACCGTCAAGGGGGCCATTATCAAGGCAGTGCCAGCCCACAGCGTTACAGCCAACACGCCTATCTATGGTCTAAGAATTACCCTGAAGATCTGCCAATGAGAAGCCTTCAACTGACGTAACTAGGTCGCATCGGATTGCGGCAAAGGCAATAACACTATGGACGCGGGACGAGGCCAGTATATTTGACGTAAATCAAGATGCTAGGTACGAGCTAACGCCAGTACTATCCGCAATCGTTGGTATGCACAGTGTGTAGCGACATGCGTATTTTCCCGATTCTCTGACCTGACCAAGCCGGCTGTAAAAGCTCGCTCCATTCCATTTTGTGAACACAACACTTTGAACGCAGATCCTATCCTATGTATCAGTTACCATCTGCTCAGCCAACGTCTGCGAAATCTCCACACGACTTTTTGTCCACGAACTTCCCATCGTTGTGGGTCGCCCCTAGTTGGGCAGCATACTCCTGATCATAATGCTAATAGGATAGATAAGCACAACCGTGTTGACAATAGACAGTCTCTCGTGAGAGCAGAATCTAGGCTCACAGGTGGTGGGTATAGGGTTAGCAGCGTGAACCCCAAGCCTAGGACACGACCGTCAAAACACACCCAAGAGGCGCATTGGAGCGAGCCTTCCCGAGCAGAAACGACAAACCTTTTCTGCTGCAAGCGAGCGAAAATTTTCATCACAGCTGCAAATTTTCATCGCAGACAGCCACATGAAGATCGATTGTCTCGCCAAATCAAGCGCTCTAATGGCATTGGAGATATGTCTTGGTGCGCGATGCTGTCTCTGTGCTTGGGGTGGCGCAACGTTGAAGATGAGAGTTGTGACGTGGGCCGCATGCTGTAGGGTCGCGCCGGCCCTCAACAAGTTCAGGCGGAAGGAAGCACTAACGACGATAGAAGAGGCATCACGTTGGATGATCTTCTAAAACACGCGACTACGTCAGGAAATAGTATTAGGTGTCAGCCAGCTCAGCTGAAGGGGGAATGCTGACTTTACACCCCTTCCTCTTTAGTCGGATATTATAACCTCTTCCTTTTTAGCAAGCTCAAACCGAGTATCCAGCAGTGAAGCACTCCCAGCATTTCTCTTGTAGGTGAGGTATGCATCAAGCTCGCAATTTCAGCCATCAGCTATTGCCGGTTGGGGTCGTGACCTATTGGCAATGGATAACATGGCACGAGCAGTGCAATGGCTTTACTCGCTAGATTTGTGGAGTATACTAGGATGCGGTCTCAGAGCACGTATTAGTGTTTGATGACTTTTGGCGACCTATCTATCCCGAACGATATCACACAGTACCCCTCAATGCACGGTTGAGGGCCCACCACGCCCACCTGGCTGAATACCTCCGACATCCATTGAATGGACCATTAGTTGAACCTGCAGTAGTTCGGAACGCGATGATCCTGACCGCTAACCCCCGTGTAGCGGTCTTACATTAAGAACTCTGGTCCCAATGTCATCAATATTGCAGGCACCACCAGACAAGGCTTCAGCGCACCGCATCTGGCATGCACCAAATAGTTGCAAAAAAGGCTGCGCATCCCGTCAGCTGGGAAGATTGATGATATTTTCGGAAGACCAAAGACTCACGTAATATATTCGATCACCGATGTTCATGTTGTTGTGCCACGCACTAAGGTTGTTTCACGGATTTAGTTCGTTCCTCGCTAAACCGAGCTAATTGCGTGGCACAGGTACTTCGTGTACTTTACGATCCATGATGGCGGCAGGGGCCGCCCCCATTCCCCCTCCTTCTTAATTTTCATGCCATGTCCTCAGCGCTTGGCCGCCCCCAATTCCTCTGTGCGGGCTTACATTGGCACGGAGTAAATGGCTTGGCAAGACCACTGCTGCTGATCGACAGGGAGGTTTCCTAGCCTTCCGCCAATTGGTGAGTACCATTTTGATTCGGCCCCTGAGGTCCAATGAAACGTTCCAATGCGCGCATGCATGTAAGGTGGCTTATGACGCAAAGTTGAATTTCAGGGGTATCGTGTTTGCAAGGTTGTCAGATTGTAGTCATGGGCCTTACTTAAGAGACATGTAATATAAGAATGTGCAAAGCTCCACTCTCGTTCGCTTTCAACATCCGAACGCGAAGGCGATAAAAATCATACAAAGATGTATTTCATCGCTGCGTTCTTACTATTCTTCACCTCGCTCGCTCGAGCATTGCCTACAGAGTTCGAAGCACCTGACTCCTTCCTTCTGTCTGAGCGTGCGATAGGCTCGTCATGTAGCACTCCGGTAAGTTCTTACAACTTGTCATCGTCATGTGGAGCAATACAAGTAACATGGTGCAACAGTATGGCTCAGGAACATGCCAGCAAACAACGGGCTGTACCACCACGGGCTTCCACGTGAAGAATCACTGCCTCAGCGACCCTCCCAGCGTGGAATGCTGCGTCAAAACGAGCTGCACCACTAGCTCTGGCAGCGGTGTCTGCCTTAACACCACGAACAAGTGCTCTGGAAAATATGTGGCCGGCGCATGTCCAGGCCCAAGCGACATCGAGGCAAGTCTAATGCGAAGCCGCTTCTTCAGCATGAGTAGCTGACCAAGCTGCAGTGCTGCGTAGCAGGCTCTACGCCTCCGCCACCAAGCGGTGGCGATCTGCCCAGCTTTGACCTGTCCTCTGCTCAATCGAGCAGTTTCTGGTCGTGTGCCGCCGGCAAGGGGATCAAGAAGGTGATACCACGTGGCTACACCCAAGCCTGTGGATCGGTAAGGCTTCCCCCATCGAATCAACTACAAACACCGTTGCTGACAAGCTTTCAAAGGGAGGCGCAGTAGACAAGAACATGGCAGCAACATACAAAGCCGCCAAAGCCGTCGGTATTGACAATATCGATGCCTACATGTTTCCCTGTGAAGCTTCCCAACTCCTCTCAAAGCCCCCCCTGACGTGCAAACTACATTACATCTTACTGACAGACAGCAGGCACAGGAACGCAGCCAACAGGCGTAGCGTGCAAGTCCATCTCAACGCAAATAAGCGAATTCCTCGCCGCCATCGACAGCAACAACATCCCCGTCGACCACCTCTGGCTCGACATCGAACCCGAAGATGCCAGTCAATCCGGCGTGCAATGCAACGCATGGCAACTCGGTAGTGCCGGCAACGAGGCCCTGGCCAAGAAGTGGGTCGCCGCCATCAAAGCCACAGGACGGAAATGGGGCATTTATGCGAACCGGTAAGTTCGAGCCCGACTGCTATCAAGGAGATAACAGTTGAGACTAATCATGTTTAAAAAAAAAGTGGCCAATGGACCTCCATGTTCGCGTCTCTAAGCACGGACATCGGTAGCGATCTTCCGCTTTGGGCTGTGCAGGATGACTTTAAGGCTGGAGTCTCCACTGTGGACAAGTTCTTTGGGGGCTGGACGAAGGCTTATGCGAAGCAATATCATCTAGGTTCGTTCGCCGTTCTCAGAAAGTACTGCCAAAGCGGACTGCTCACTGACTATCTACCCACAGCTACCAGCAAGGATCTTCCACTATGCAGCGCTTCAGTGGATCTTGATTCATTCAGCGCCTAAAGCTTACTCTTCGGGTTGTATGGCGATGAATACCTCATGATGGCTACCTTGAAGACACAATCTCAATCGCCGCATGGATAGGTGTGAACAATGACTGATGAACGATCAAAAAAACTTGTATTATATCTTGTATTATAAGTATCACAAAAGCGCACAAGCGTCAAGCATTCTTGATCGTAGACACAGCATATTGAGAAAGCAATATTGAAAGTACCTGTACCTATTCCCGTGACCCAACCAGCCACCATAGCCTTTCCGCCTCTTAACAGTTATTTCTGAAAGGGCCCGTCGCAGGAATGAGAGGCTCCAGTCCGGTCCTCATACCATATACTTCACTCTTACCATAAACAAAAAGGGTCAGATGCAGAAGTTCTCAGGACTCGGCGACTACAACCACCTCGTAGGAACTTCCACCCACGATACCATAAGAGCGCTGCCAGGTGCCAAGATGCAATCCACGCTGTAAGAATGTTTCAAGTACACAGGCTGGGACGGGGGTACAGAAAGTACCACTCCAGAATACTTGTGGTAGGCTTGCGGGTTACGGGGATCCGATGATCGCTTGAGTCTAGTGAGGCTTGAGTTCAACGAAACACAGAAAAATCAGTAATCTGACCGTATCGTGCGCAAGGATTGAAAGCAGTAAATTCAATGATCGGGTAGACAATTGCTAGCAATGAAGCGAAGGGAGGATGGAGACATGGTGAGCTAGTAGCAAACAGATCAGGAGCGGGTACAAGCGCAAGCTCGCCCGAAGAGACTACCATTGGCAAGACAATACCACTTTGCTCTACTCTTATACGCTCCTGCATTCTTCATCTGCACCTCAACACCACTAAAAAGCGGGCAAGTGTTGTACATCATTCTCCGTCACAGCCCCTCAGATAGACCACATCATACTTCTTCAGCAGATCCGGAATCCTGACCTGATTATTGTTGTCCTTGTAATTCCTCACGACCTTGACAGCCCCCCAGAGAGTCACGTACAGCACCTGGAGTAATATGGGCTCCAACTGCATCTTTTCTACTATCGACAATTCCGAGTTTTCCGTCACATTCACCTTGAAAAGCTCAAGTATGAAATTGCATTGCTGGGCCGAGAGTGTAATCGGGACCACAGTGTGAAGGTCCGTACCAACGATGAATCTATAGACACCGCTTTCCGTTCGCGTACCATGCATCATCGTTATAGCGTTGATGACCACTTCGATATTCTTCTTATCATTGGCAGAAGCCGAGGAAAACGCCGCCTTTATGAGCTTCAGGGTTTGGAGAACACGGGTGAGAGGGCTGTTTGGCCTTTCGAAACCGCTACACGGATTCACACTATCATGGGACCCTGGTGGCAAGGGATCAAAATAGATCGGCATGGCCAAGTCGGCAGTCTTAGCCAAACCAACAGCGATAATCCAGCTACCGCGAACTTGGGAATCTCGAAGGCTCTCGATAGGATACCGTATAGCCGGCGCGGAAGGTCTTATTCGGAATGTCTCGCGATAAAGCGGCGGATAGCCGTCAATCATGTTCTGGATCTCTTTCTTAGAAAGCTTGATCGGCTCTTCATTTTCTGTAAGAGAGCCTTTGATATGTGCCACAAGCACGGCTTTTCCTCCCTTTGGATCCGCGACTTCTTCGAGCTCCAACTCTGCGTCTTCGAACTTGAAACCGGAGTCACCATATGCGATAAGGCTTTGGCCACTAGACGGTGGGTTGCGGAACTTCGAAGTCGCATATGCAAAGGAGGCTAGAACCGTCCTTGTGTCTGTTCTTAGGTAGGTCTTATTGGGGTCCAGCTGCAATGGCTTTTTAAAGGGTTTTCTGGCACGCCTACCTGGCGAATTCCAAGCTCGATTGAACATGATGGCAATAGTGGAAATCCAGCACGTCCCCGCTGGAATATGAGTGCGGCGGCTGCCGCGATGGGGGCAGGCAGCCGGAGTGACGCCGCAGTCGTGTATGCCAATGTCATCAGAAGGCATATCGTCCCATAGTATAGACTCGCATTGTGTTGTCTTGGGCCAGATAAAGCCTCGAAGCCGGCGAAGGATCGTCTGTATGAAGTCGGCAGCTGTAGACGAGAGACCATCAAAGGAATGATTGCAATTGCAACAATGACAGCTGCCATTCCCCAGTCTAGCGCCATTGTACCTCTAGATGTATAGCAAATGGGTCAAATGCTCGAGTCAGACTTTGATTCAGAGACAACACACCGTTACACAAGTCTGGAGCAGCTGCTAAGATGTTGACTTTCGCTTAGATTGATATCGAGGGTTCAGTCCAGCCTAGACTGGATTGGCGCGTATCTCAAGCGTCCAAAAGGGGCGCTTTGCCAAGGCACCCAGGCCTTCATTGGGCGCTGCCAAGGTAAAGTTTTGATTCGCTTCGCCCCTTTTCTTTCGATTCAACATCTACAGAATTACTGTCGCCTGCAGGATACTGGTTTATCGAAGGTGTCATGAAGGAAAACATGAAGGCAACCATTGGCAGTGCCTTGGTCGGAGCACTTGAAGGGGCTTTGGTACTTCTGATAGTATTTGCACTATCATGGGTAGCGATTAACCGTCGAACCAATGAGGTTGTAGAGCGGGATAGCGAGAGCTCCGAGATTGCAGACTCCATGACTGCAGAGCATGGACCGGTCGAGGAAGAAGGAGAAAGGGAAGACGATAAGAACGAAGCCCAAGCAACTATGTCTGACTAGCAAGCAGCACATGCAGCAGCTGAAAGCGGAGATCTATCCAAAGTCCGCTTCCTCATTCTAGAACGTGGTCTCCACGTGGATGCCGAAGACAACTACGCATTGACACTCCTTCAAGTTGCTTCGCGACACGGTCATCTGGAGATTGTCAAGTTTCTTATCGACAATGGAGCAGCCGTCAATGCGGTAGAGATTGATAACCGAGCAGCGTTACATTTCGCCATCATTCGTGGGCATGCCACAATTGTCCGTTATCTGCTCGAAAACGGCGCAGATGTCAACCTACGCAAGAGACTTGGATTGACGCCCCTTCACGTCATAGTGCAGTCATTCCATACCGATCTTGTACAAATCCTCCTGGACCATGGCGCTGACATCGAAGCTCCCGATGACAGAGGTGATACTCCACTAGACTGGGCGATAACATTTGGGTCGGGTGCCATGGTGCAGGAGTTGTTGGAACGGGGAGCAGTTCTTCGTAGTCGAGACGCTGAAGGGAAAACACCAATGGAAAGAGCTATCAGGGGCTGGGATGTGCTGAAAGTCGACGTCTTGGCGAAAAACGGACAGCACTTTCCGACGAATGCGAGAGATATGCAAAGAGTGATGATGTTGTACGCTTTGAAGCAAGGCCAAACCAAGGATGGAAAAGCAGGAGAATCGAGTGGCACATAGCCTGGGCTCTCATTTCAGTCCACATGTGTCCTATGAGACCAGATAACCCACAACCTCACTACGACGATTGATCTCACGCTTATTCAAACCCGCGTTTTTGAAATGCAATAGTGATGAGCGGCCAGCGCTTCATCCATTGACATCAACTCAAAACTTTTTAACTAACCTTTTTTTCATTAGAAACGTGCTTCCCACAGGAGATGATGCCAGAAAGGGACCTAAAAATTCAGGGACACAGGCGCTCACCACAAACATACCATTCTACAGTCTCAGTCGTGCCCACCTACTACAGCACTCCAGTCACCTCCACATGAAACGCCGCCCACATGAAGCCTTCCTGCCCCGCCACAGGCGTCGAACCTCCAACGCCACGATAACCCGGCGGCTGGCAAAGCGTCAGGACCTTCCCCATCTCCACCACGGCATCCCTCAACGAAAACGTCGCTTCCCATTTCCCGTTCACGATTCTGACTCTGCAACCCTGAACTGTCCACTCGGGCTCAACAGTGCCTGGAAGCCAGACCTTGGAGGTAGCGAAGTCGGGCATGTTGACCAAGTAGGCGATAAGGGGCGCGCAGGAGAGCTGGGTTACGGCGCGGATGATGATGATGCTATTGTAGCAGATGGTGGGCCAGACGCCTGCCAGGGAGGAGGTTGTGTTGTGGGGTTGGGTGAGGGTTAAGGTGTTGGCAGGGATGGTTGGGAAACGGGGAGTAAGACCGGGTGGCGGAGAGGGAAGAGCGACGATAGCCGTTGCAGCTAGGAGGAAACTGATGAAGGCTCGCATTTTTTGTTTTACAAGTATGCGACTTGCCAGTATATATGGCTCCGTGATTATCAGATGTCAAAATTCGTTTGAGATTCGACTGGAATCCTTAAAGTTTCTTGGTCCCAGGATGAAGATTCTACAATTCCCGCCCCGGGTTATGAACTAGACTCTCGCAAGATTGCTATTAGCGAAAAAAAAAAAAAATAGAAAAATTTCCGCACGGCTGAGAGATATTGTTAAGCGTTCATCCCTCCCGCCTCTGAATGCGGCTCCAATGATGTGTCAGGTCGAGTAGAACCAATCATACTAGCTAGATCTTTAGAGGTCTACACATTAGCCGGATCGCTCCTTACTACGTGGCAGAGGACAAATGCCCAACGATGGGAGAACACGTTACTGGCCAAATATGGAACGACTATCACGTTCCTAGAGCCTAGGGTATAACAGCTCGACTCTATTTAGAACAAGCGCTCATCCGCTTATGATATCTATCACTACTCCAGAAAGAAACCCCCAATCTGCAGGATCCAAGGGTCCCCAGTGACTCTTAGGCCCATCATACTTTGAGGTTCTCCCTCATCATAGCTTTCTTCCACTCGAAAGCATTCTTCACCACCTCTCTCATCCCCACACTCATCTCCAACTTCTCCGCTTCGGCCTCATCAGCCCACACACCCAAGGAATGCTCCATCGGGTCAACTCGGAACACATCACCTTCGACATTGCAGACGAGCGTCAGTTGTACACTTCTCGGTCCCGTTTCGGCACTATCGCCGTTTCCCGAAGTGGGCATCTCCGTAGTGCATGCCAGCGGCTCGATCTGATCTTTAACCGCCCGGACCACTAGTGCCGTCTCCTCAAGCACTTCCCGGTTCAGCGCGTGCAATATATCCTTGTCGCTATCTTCGACGTGTCCGCCTGGGATCGCGAACATTTTGGGGAAAGCAGGGTCATGTGCGGCCCTTTTGAGGAGGAGTAGTTTGTGGTTACCCGCTGCGAAGAATTTGAAGATGATGGCTCCCACTACAATGTTGTCGAAGCACCGGAAGGACAGGCATCTGACCTTTAAATTGGACTCGGTCATTGACAGCAGGGCTGCAAGTGACATGTTTGGGATTGTGACCTTCATCATGTAGGTTCTCTTGCTGTCTGAGCTGTCGAAATGTCTTTCCACTTGAACATGGGTGCTTTTGAATGGTTTTGGTAATTCTAAACGCGATATGAAGGAACGTTAAGTACTCAGGACCTTGCTGTGTTCGCTTTGGGTGTCAAGGCCAGGAGTTCATTGTCAGAACAATCTGACATAAACGGTTCAACACAATGGGTAATAGGGACATTGTGTTGAGGCCATTGTGTTGATAATGCTTGGGATGAATTTGGCCAGATTAAGGAATTTTGGTTCCCAGACGAGCCACTATCCGCGTGTCCTCCGCAGTCGGGCCTCCACGCTCGTAGTATTCCTATACCGGAAACATTTTGCATGGTCATCGCAAGGCCAGGGAGTAACAAGGGACTTTACGGGACACAAGTCGTGTATGTCGACCATAAGATCACACCGATAGGAAACAATACCGTTTAGCAAAGTTCAGACGTACGGATTGTCTATGCAGACCCCTAGCGTCTATTTTATGCCAACCGATCACACGGATCCAGAAAACAGAACCATAGAAATGGCGGCTATCTGAATCTGCACGCCGCATTCCTTGCAGGTATATACTGATCCAGCAGGTATAATGAAAGGGTACGTATCATCACGAAGGCTTCGATTGGCTCCGAACGCTAGCTCGAACTGCTTATGAGTCACAAGAGCACATTTCATGTAGGAAAATTTTCTCGTCGTTCCTAGGTGATAAAGAGCAATCTTACAATGACTGATCAGTGATGACAAGAACGAAATAAGATGACCGCCGTCACCATTGTCCTACATGCAGAGATCTAGTTTTGCCGGTCACTTATAGGTAAAACGTGACTAAGTAGCATAAAGGTATACGAGTACAGGTCAACTCGATTGTTGATAGATATTCATGCCATGCCACACCCATGCTCCGCCCTGCTCACCATGTCGTCCTTAAGAATGACATGAATCTGGGTGCGGATAGTGTGCAGCAATTCATAGGCTTTTACATTCACGTATCTTCGCTCTATATTATATAGCAAGTTGTCAACAACAACGGCTGAGTACGTCCTAGAGACGAACAATCAGTGCTACATTACACATCAGGACGTAGTTTGAGAGTCCATTCCATAGTCCTTCTAACACATTTTGCAAATTAGTTTCGCTAGCGAGCGTGCTACTACGTACGAGGCAGCTTGATACCAAGCAAGGGAAGTGGATCCGGGAGCGGTGTTGCTGTTTCCGGCGAAGAGCTTTCGCCGTAGACCGAGGGCTATCAGGAGGAGCTGCAGGATTCAATGTGGTACATCTAGTGTAGCCCGGTAGGACGGTGAGTTGGGGAATGAGATGATGATGAGAAGTCATATATTGGGTATGTAACTAAGAAGAAGTGATAAATGACAAAAAGACAGCATCAGGTGGAGGCACTTACGAGAGACATTGCTGATGATTGCGACGATACAAGGGGCCTTTAATCCAACTAAACAACAGTTTATACACCTCAGTCCTCGATCTGGGAGATATCTAACCACGCCAGTGCATCTCCAACACATAGGAATGAAAATATGTTCCAAAATTCCGCCTCCGCTCACCAACCCTCTTAAATGGCAAAACCCAACTCCATATCCAACATTCCCGCCCTCTCAGAGACGCTACCCCTGCGCTGCTTCCCACTCGTCTTCCAATTCACCGCTTTGTAAACTGCCTCCTTCAGCACCTTCACAACCCTCACCCTCCCATCATGTCCTCCACGACCCGTCCCCTCAACCCCTGAGCCCACATCATCCGAACACAACCCCCTCCAACCCCTCTTCTCATTTTTCCATCTCATCGGCTTACCCGGTGGCAGCCGCCAATGCACCGGCCTGAATCCCGGATCGTGTTTCAGAATCTCCTCGCAGCGGTCCAGTAAGCGCATTATACCCCTCTCCTCACGCTCCTGCTCGGCTCTCATTTTGAAGGTGCGAGATGCACTGATGTCTGTCTGCGAACTCCGCAAGAGGCAGTCGCGCCACGGCGACATTTTAGAGTCATACGACCGTTTAGCCGACAATCGATGCTGCAGACCAAGGGTTCGAATGGTGCTTCTGGTGTACGCAAGACGGGACAAGTGGAGATGGTAGTGCTGTAAAACTTCCTCGGTGCAACCGACTGAGTCAGTTTCGGGCGCATCAGTAGCGATAATGCCAGTAAGGTGATTTTCATATGCCTCATTCTGCTCTTTGGGCGGTAGGCTGGCGACGTCTACTGGACCCTCAAAAATTCTGAAATAGGGTTCAGCAAGCTTGTCGAATTTGAGAAACGTCCTTCGCTTGTAGACGCAAAAGTGGGCTTCCGTTGGTGCTGGGAGCTCGTATATGATTCCTCTGTGAACTGCGCTGGTTGGTCTTTTGGGGGCGGTGTCGGACATGGCTAGATGTCCTTGCACTGGTACTGTGCTGATTGATGATATTGATGAGAGTATAGCTGACAGGTCTGTGTCTGGCTCGAAATCAGACGCAAACTGCTTTTTGCATTTGCTGTTTGGGTCATCTGAATCTGCGTTCGTAAGGTCGCCGATGGGTGTTGTCGCGGTGCATTCCTCCGGCTTTGTCTCTGCTGAGAAATCAACGCATGACTGATTTCTTAAAACATCGAGCATGATTTCCATGCTCGCTAGAGCATCATCACTCCCCTCGCGCTTGGGTCCCCTCTTTTTCCACGAGAAATCTGATATAAAATTCCATTTGCAGTGCTTGATGTGTAGAGAGCGAGCATATTCTTGCCAGGCAAGACACCAAGAAGGTAAAGCAAACATGGCAGGTAAGGAAGTAGATGCAGGCTCGCTCAAATTCTGATTGCTATGTTAATTTATATTTGGTGTCGGAACAAGGAGGAGAGAAACAAAGGGGATTCAACTGAGGAAGGTTTTTATTCGAATAGTTTCGCAAAAAAATGCAATATAACTACAAGCCTGTAGGGCGCGCAAAGTATATGCATTAAATGAGTTTCTGTGACCAGGATAAAAACGTGGAATATATATCTTGGCATTGGCCGGCGTCAGTCTTTCACCTACGGTACTCATGATGGCTTCGTACTAGGCGGCAACAAGCGTCATGGAAGCTGTTGTTGAAACGTTGCCCCTCGTTTTTGGGGTGATGCTGATTAACTTCGGACACCTCCTTGGCCGGATCCTGACGTAGCGAAGACTCATGAGCCCCAGTAATCGTTTATGCACCGAGTGAAGGGACGCCAGCGACTTGGACATAAGCAACAGCGAAGCGCAACTTCGAAACGGCAAAGTGGGGTCTATAAAAGCCTGGGCTGAAGAGCTCGATGGAGATAGAAACCTAGATCCCCACTTAGCATGAGACTAGAACTAGACGTAGGAGACTGACGGGTAGAAACAGACATGGTCGTCTTGCGGAACGGGGGATTGAAGGTGAGAAAGCAGCAATGTGAATAGAGAGCTTAGCTTTAAAGGCGGATGACGGTGAATGTGGTTGGATCACTTGCGCAGAGAGTAGAGGTTCATAATGGATCAATTGAGGTAGCGCTCAACAGCAGCTGGCTGAAAAGTATCTACCTACAAGATCGCGTTATCATTTCCAGGCATTCCCGCTATGCATGCGCTCATCAAACACACTAGTATCCCGAGTCGCCACCCTGGTTTCCACCATAGCCAGAATCACCGCCCTGGTTTCCGCCATAACCAGAATCACCGCCCTGGTTTCCGCCGTAGCCAGAGTCACCGCCCTGATTACCTCGGTAACCAGAGCCACCACCGCCCTGGTATTGCTGATCGTAATAGTTGGATGCATTCTCCTGTGCATCACGCTTCATCTTTTCACGGTCGTAAAAGTCCTCGCCTTTGGTCTCGACAAGCTTGTCGGCTTCAGCGCCAGCGAGACCGGCAAGGATATCTTTGGCCATGGTGTGGTTTTCGGCGACACCTGCGGTTGAATAACGTGTGTCAGCAGTCATATCAAGGTCTAGGTTTATGAGAAGCAGGCAGGAGAAAAAGGGGGGGTTTTGAGGGTAGGGTGGGACAATCTACCGTTAGCTTCCTCATGCTGCTGGTATTTCCTCATAGCTTCGAAGCCTGCGGCACCAGCGAGGGCCTCGTGGGCGAAACTGCCTTGATTGTCAGGTTGAGGGCCGTCTTGTCCGTAGACATCTTGGTGAGCTTGGGAGGCGTCGTCTGAAGTTTGTGTGAGGTGAAAGTCAGGATAGGTGGAGGGTGTGATGATGGCTTACCCCAGAACATTTTGAAAGTGGTTGATGATTAGGGAATTTTTGTTTGTTATTTGAGTGTATGGTTGTTGCTGTTGTAGTAGAGGGAAGTGATGGATAGTTGAGGAGGAGGAGGAGAGAATGAAGAAAGAATTCAAGTAAATATAAATATAACGGATTCAGACATTGATATTGAAAACTTGGCAGCTTGGCAGGAACAGGATTTGGACCAAGAAAGACCCTGAAAAAGGTAAAAGGTGTGGGGGTGATGCCAAGTGATGTAATTGTACCGGTTTGATTGGCTGATCTTTAGCAATTGATTATCTAATCCCTTGGCATGACCCTCTACTTGTTAAAAGGCAAACAAACCCATCTCCTCTCTCAAAGTGTCTCTATATCTACATTTATAGGCTCAACAAACTTGCAGTATGCATATCGAATCTCTTATAGCCCTGTTCTTTAAGCCCTGCGATGAATCATGAGTATAGCTCAGCAACCCAAGACCAGTGCTTCTCGAGGTTTGACATTCATCACGTCCTTCAAGCACCTGTCCGCCAATGCAGTTCATGTTTGCTAGCCTCAGACTCACAGTCCCTGATAGACCCCCCATCGATAATGGGTGCCTTCTATCGGGGCCCTCTGCTCCCCCTGCAAAGCACATGTTCAGACGTTCCTCCAGCAGCGTAATAGCATGCCCAAAGCATTATTCGGAATTTGCTCATAATGTCGAGCCACTCAATGCGCTTAAACAAGCATTGCGTAGCAGATAGCAATAGGTGTGTTGCTGAGACTGGCGTCCTGAAGTCAGCACGATAAGATGGGGTACCGGAGTCTTAGCTCAAGCGTCCATGCCAACGCCTTATCAAAAGCAACCCATGGACATTGCTCGACCACACCTTGGGATGCATCTAAAGGGAGCGAGCCGAGATTTTACGAGCTCTCAACAAGGCAACAACTACTGGATGAAGTCCGTGCTCGGCCAGTCAATGTTGCAGTAATGCCTGGATTTACCTCCATTGCATTTGGGTACGAGGTCCTATGTACACCCTCAGCAACATGAAAGTGCCCCGAAAGCTCCTTTTTCCGTCGCCGCGCACTCCCTTAGGTTTTTCGCCTCTGGTGTTGGCGTCGTGGCTTGCATCTTACTCCCCACAAATACCGCCCAGAATTATTGCTCTAAACCCCTCGAAATCGGGCAGAAACTCTGACATAGCCTTTTCGTCTTTTTATGCTCGGTGGGTGGCTAACATTTCATAAGACTGATTTTCCAGATATTTTCGCATATGCTCTCACACTCGGTTAGATCCGGCAAAGCATCGTCCCTGGACACTGCTGCAGCATCTCCGTCCATTCAAAGCCCTCCCACTATCTGGCATTGCCTTGTCAGAAAGTATCAGCTCTCAGAAATCCAGAACAATGTCGTCTACGGGATATTCGAAATCGAAAAGCTTCCTTCTCAGGCTTCTCAAACGCCCTTCTGCCTTGCCGTCGCACTGTTTCCATTAGTGCTGAAGATGCCGGCTGTCTGATCAATCGTTGTTGTCCAATTGGTATTTGAGATTTAGACGAAGATCACAATTTTCGGTCCTGCTCAAGATGGGTCGGACTGCCTCAGTGGCCAATGCTGGATTATCTCGCATGCCATGGTCAAAGAACGGCAGCATCGTCATTGGAGTCTGCTGCTTTGTTCTCACTATTGTGTTCTACTCTGCTACCCATCTAACAAGCCTCGGTTCATTCATGAATGAATGCCCCCCTGGGGCTGAGTTTTCCGGTCGGTATCAGCAATATTTACTCTGGACCCTACAGGCACCGTCGGAGAAGGATACTTTGCAAGCTCCGCAAACTTCACAACAAGCAGCCCAGGTAGACGAGCACAAGAGTACGAAGCCAGCAATTGGAGCTATGCCAGCGCCGGAAATTCCGTCAAAGGCAGCCCAGGTTGCACATGATGCCACTATCAAATTACAGTACGCTGTGAACAGCACAACAATTTCCAAGATCGAAGGACCCAATCTATTCAGCATGGCCAAGCATATAGCGACTTTCGCTCACCTGCTTCAAGCCATCCTTGCGGACACTTCCATCGATAGGAGGCCCTTCCTTGACTTGCGCGAACGGTACTTTGGCTGGTGGAAACCCTCTAGATTTACCTATGTTCCATGGGAGGCCAAGAACCATACGACTGGCATAGTGCTGACTGCCGGCCAAGGAAACATGGTGCTTGCAGCGCATGCCATACGAACGCTTAGAAAAGTGGTCAAAACCGATCTGCCAATCCAAGTTGCGTATGCCGGAGAGAACGACCTGCCAGGAAACAAGCGCCGACAGATGCGAGCGCTCGACTCAAAGCTCGAATTGATCAACATTCTCGATTACTATGACGAAGAAGTCGCAGGACTACGCTCTGGCGGATACGCGATGAAGCCTTTCGCTGCGCTCGCCAGTAGCTTTGAAAAAATAATCATCATTGATGCAGACACGATCTTCATGCAACGCCCGGATGAATGGCTCGAGAAGGATGAGGGCCTGAAGGAGACCGGAACTCTCTTCTTCCATGACCGGGCTTACAATGGCCGGAAAACAACGGACTGGGTAAAAGACCTCTTGAAAGAGGGTGGCCGAACGCCGAGTGCAACGCTCAATTCGAGCATGTATTGGCAGCAAGACTTGGAGCATCAACAGGAGTCTGGTGTGGTGTACTTCAACAAAGCCATGCCTAACGCTTTCATGAGCCTGTTGTTCACAACATATATGAACTCGCAGCACGTGCGGGCACAGCTCTACGGCCACGTCGCCGGTACGTATCTTATAGCTAACTACTAGAGCTATGCGCGATACACCAGAATGCTAACATGTATGCCCTAGGTGACAAGGAGACATTCTGGCTCGCCGCCGAACTAGCCGGCATCCCCTACGCCTTCCACCCCACCTACGCTGGCATCATCGGTCCCATCTCCGCAAACGCAGAAGAAGTGCCTGAAATCTGCAGCCCGCAGCCGCTACAGACCGACCGGGAGGGACGCCCGTTTTGGTTCAATTCTGGCCTCCTGGAAGACAAGACGAACGCAGACAACAAGCAGTACGTGAATCTGACTCACTACATACCCGGAGGTAGCCACGAGCAGCCGGTGGGCGGGTGGAGGTTCATCCACGATCATACCTTTTGTATGGGGAGAAACAAGGAGAAGATGAAGTCGGTAAAGGACGCGGGTCTGGAGGCGGTGGCGCAGGGGTTGGTTGACGAGGCGAAGGCGGTGGACAAGATGTTCAAAGCTGGGCAATCGTCGTAAAGGGTAGTAGATTATCGATCAATACGCAACTTGTAATTGCAGGGTATAACCACACTTTCAAACACCATGGTGCGTTTTAACACCATCTACCTCGTCGCATCTCTTCAAAGGCTCCCGCAACCCCTCCAGTTCTACGGCAACCTAAGTGCCCTTGGACGAGTACCTACCGCCCGAGTACGATTACTGTCCAGTGAACTCAGACCTAGCAATGTAGCCGTGAGCCTTCTGCCGGAACCCAACACGACTCGGCTACAGAGAAACATAAAGCGTGCGTGAACACTGAAGGTCAAGAACGACTGACACAATCTCGCTAGTGGGACATGAGTGAGATCAAAATCAACGTTCAGCCTCCATAAAAGACCCACCGTGCTGAACCTCGACTTACAGTCCTTGACAGATACACCCTTTTCACACAAGTTCTGCACCTAATACATCAGTATGTAACAGCTTGATCATGGTTGCGAACCTTGGAATCTTCAAGCCAAAAATCAACCTCAGAACGCCCCAAAAGCCCCCGCGAAACTTCAGCCCCCGCCACCCGCTGTCGCCCGCAACAGACCCCACGGTTCCGAAAACGTCAAAGAGAAGAAGCTTCCTAGTCAGGAGCATGATTTGGCGATTCGAGGTCCTCAAAGTTCTTGACTGATTTGCTTGTCTCTTTTCCATCTCTTTCACTACCCTACGGAGGTTGGCGTCGAAAGTCCTGCACAACGCTAGTACTCGCCCTGGCCCTATCCTCGGAAGATGCCCCTAGAATAGGGGATCTCTAGGTGCCCGAACTCAGATATAAGCGCATTGCCTACCTTAGGTAACCCTCAGGTGGGGCGTTATCCGAGATCTTGGCGCAGGAGCCTTGGCATGTGCAGGACTTTCGACGCCAACCTCCGTACCTTTACCCAGTGTCTAGAATTCTGCCTTCTGCTGTCTTGGATAGCAAGCCAGCACTTGCAGATAGTTTTCTTCTGTCTTCCCCGCAGAGCAGGAATTTCCCATCCTCTCTAACGCTTTGAGCATGACATATACGGATAGAAACATATACGGATAGAAACGGACGGCATCAGCATCCTTCTCCAGCAATTGCCACCATACACTCTACCCAAAGTCAGATCCAGCAATAAGACCCTTCTGGCTTGCTCCATGTCCGTTCGAAAGTCACTTGATAAAGGCTTGTCTGTCTCTCTGACAAGGAAAATGGAGGTTGGAGGGACACAAATCAAGGAATTCGCCAACGCCGACGTTCACTCGATTTCAAGGGTTTAACCGTATACACATCCACGAAGCGGCAAAAACCATGACTGACAGATCGAACGGTTGACATGCATATTATGATACATCAACCATAACACTGCGGGGTACCTCATATCCGACCTGAAGAGTATTTCGTCCTGCACAGTAACATTGCATGTAATTCGGAGTATTTGACATTGCAGGGTTATTCTATTTAGGCTTCCGAAATAGTCAAAGGCGCCATAAACCCTGAATAACAATACAAGATATAGATGGCTTGCATCTCCCTATGCTGTATCACGGTGGACGACTGTGCGAGCCTTCTACATACACAGTAGAGAATTCGTGGTACAGCATTTCTGTCTACATATACCCCTCACCCGCCCACAGTCCTCGCACAGCTGGTCCTCATCCCTTTACTTCTCTATTCCCCTGTGTGCCCGAAATCGCCGTCTCAACCCGGAATACTCTCTCGTTGAACGCAAATCCGGTCGCCAGTCACCATGCAGACAGGTCGCAAAAGTTCCATAGCCGTCCTTGCCTGCGGGCTAGCGATTGCGGCTCCCACCTGTGCGGACCCTATATCCATCACATCAATCTCAAGCTCTGCGTCTGACAGTTCTTCTACACTGTCGTCATCCGCTATCTCATCCATCGTTTCACCTTCTACAGTATCCGGCAGTACATCCATCACGACTAGCTTGGTGAGCAGCGTGCCGGTGCCGAGCTCTTCTTCTACTCTACCAACTAGCTTCGTGAGCAGCGTATCGGTATCCAGCTCTTCTTCTACTCTATCAAGTGGCTCCCTGAGCAGCGTACCGGTATCCAGCTCTTCTTCTACTCAGTCGAGTAGCTTCCTGAGCAGCGTGCCGGTAATTAGCTCATCTTCTACTGCGTCGAGCAGTTCATCTACCTCGTCATCTACTCTATCCTCTCCTTCCGTATCCAGCGTTACCAGAACCACAAGTAGCTCAGCAACCAGCGCCGCCCGAAAAACCTCAAGCTCGTCTACCCCCCAGATCGTCACTACAACTAAAACCACAACGACCGTCACTGCAAAAACGAGCCCCTCGAACCTCAAAACATCCACCCCCTCTACAACCAAAACCACAACGACCGTAACAGCAAAAACGAGCCCGTCGACCCTCAAAACAACCACGCGAACATCCAGTTCTATGTCCCCACCTCATGTGGCCGTGGTTTCCGCCGCGCCCCAACCCCCAAAGAGCTCCAGTCAATCTACCGCGAAGCCCAAAACCACTACAACGATCCGCACCGGGTCGGCGGCCGTAGGAACGTACAAGGCCGTCGCCAAGACGTCGCCCGCGACTTCGCATGCCAGTACGGTGACGCACCACGAGACGACGACTCACCACGAGACAACAACCCACCACGTGACAACAACGTCGACGCATCACGATACCTCGACTCACCTCGTGACCTCGACTCATCATATAACCACCACCAACCACATAACTTCAACTCATCACACGACGGCCTCACCGACCCCATCTTCCGCAAAAACCGCAAGGGTCACGAGTAAGCCGGTGGCCTAGATAATGCTGACGCCAGAACGGGTTCTCTCCATGGGGCGACGTGAGACGTGGCGGCGCAGGAGGGATCCGCGGCCCTCGGCGAGAAAGCTGATAACAAATACATGCCATCAACGTGTATTGTGGATGCAGTGGAGGCTGATTACAGCAGCAGATAGATAGTCATAATATAATTTTTATTCCCTGACTGAGCTGAGAGCATTCCACTTCCGTAGATTGTAGCCCATAGTAACCGTCAAGCGCGTACCAAGAGCACAACAAGTCCATGTAAATATCTCTTCGGCTCGAAGCATCCATGCAATAACCAGAAAGAGCCATATATAACACCTTATGACAGACTCTCCGATACAAAGCCCTCAGATATCGAACATGCACGCCCTCGTCCTCTAAAACCATGATCCAATCAACCCTAATGCAGTTCGGCATCAGGACACCGCGCAGACCCATAATGTAAAGCCGACCCATTGAAACCCTGCAGATCTACCCTAATTCTTTAACGCTACGCGTTTTGCGATAGCAACATCGTTCTTCCGTGAACACAGCATTATGCTATCTACTATAACGGTGTATAACACTATCGAAGTAAGGCTAATCGAATTCAATTCTTTGAAAAGAAGTAATATCGCTTCATCTCCGCGGTTCCCCTATCAAGTAAATTACTACCGCTGGGGGCTGGTTAGTGCAACCGAGGCACATACTACTTCGGTAATCCCTCTACCCGATCTTCCATTACACTGAACGAACTGAACCTTTGTCCTCCAACATCCTTTCAACATCTGGTCAGGGAATTCACAACGGCTCGAATGCTGAGTACGGCTATTGGTACACTTCAACGCGAAACCAAAGGCGACCACGAAGCAAAGGGTCCCTCATGGGTAAGCCGTGTAACGCTTCCGGCACCGGCGGAGAATGATGCCTGCCAAATGGTGGTCGACGCTATAGAGCGTCTCGGCACCGGCAACCAACAATACACCCTTCCTGCCATCGAAGATGTTTGCAAAGGGGTTATTCACCCAGTTCGGAAGCCTGCCCACACGGAGCCTTGATATTATGAACCTCACGCATCTCACTGCGGAAGAAGTTGAGAGCCTGATGAGAGATAAACAGAACTCCATACGACCGTTTACAGGTCGGTCAGCTGTGAAATCTCCACTCTAGTCATCACTTTCGTCTTTCACGCTGCGACGAACGATTTGCCAAGTCATGAGTGATTTAAATTTTCTATGCATGCTTGTTAGCTTAGTGATCTTACTTATTTAGCTACTTCATAGTTGGAAAGATCAAGAGCAATTAATCGTAACTAGATAAAGAATAGTCTGAGTGCACTATCTAGCTACTGGCTCTTTCATGAACTGGATCCCCGCCCGGCAAGCCTCGACTACCTCTCAGTGCTCCTTAGAGTCGAAGCCCGGTAGAACCAATTCGTTCCCTGGAACTGCGTCACCTTCGCGCGCATAAAGCGCATCCAGTGCATCTTTGTACAGCTCCAAGGTTGGGCCCCGTTGTACCGTCCCTTTGCCAGCACGGCGCATGGGCTGCTGTAGGTTGGTGTACAGGATGTGCGACTTCGAGACACGGGCCCCCATTTTATAAGTCCCATTGGCTTCTTCGACGAGTGGCCAAATCTGCTCGGTGAGGTCTTGTTCCGCAACCGGAGATAGAGAACGATCATCTGTCCGCTCAATAACGAGTACCGGCTGAGATCTGCCTGTCCCCGCCATCAACACGGCTCGTACTTCTGGGTGTTGCGATACATGCTGTTCCATGAAGATTGGATTGCACATGTAGCCTGGTTTAAAAACAATGGTGTCGTCTGCCCTGCCACGATATGCCCAAAGACCCTCTTTAGAAGGGTGAGGCGCCCACAGATCTTTAGTCGGGTACTCTTGAAGCTGCGGGAATAGCTTGAAAACTGGCTGTTCGTTCTCGAACACGGCGTTTCTTACTATGAAAGCCTCAAAATGCCCGTGCAGAGAGGGTCGAAACTCAATTCCGGCTGCTGGGTGAGGGTGAATGTATTTCCATTCCTCCGAAGGGTACCACTCTGATGGTCGAAGCAAAGGAAAGCTGCCCGTCTCAGTCGAGCCGTAGAAGGTGAAGAGCTTAACCTTGGAAGCAAGAGCATCGCCGGACCATTGCGAGACGTCTCCTCCCCCATACGTTACGGTTTCAACGTTGCTTGTGATGAAATCTGCCATATCAGAGCTTTTCGCGATCTGTTCCAGAAAAGGTGGCGCAAGGAATAATGCGTCGGCTTTTACATGTTTAAGACCATCGTAGACCGATCGAGCCGAAGGTATAACTCCCGCCAATGGCGTGATTACGATGGTTTGGTTGGCGATTGCATCAAACAAAGTACCATATAGGTTTCCAGCCTATCCATAATCAATGGTCCGGTCCCCACTGGAATCAAGGGCCTTGGGTCCGGAAGTATTGGGTAAACAATGATATGAAAACTTACATGAAAAAAAGGTAGCGTGATGAAGAAGCGATTTGACTGACAAAGCGAGCCATGGGTCTCGAATCCCGGGGGTGGTTCCATTTGGCCCCATTGAATAAAGCTGGCGGCGAAATCATGGGAATAGACAATTGGTTTAGGTACTCCTGTCGTCCCTGAGGTATGGACGACGACCAAAGGCTCATTTCGTGCCTCCGCAAAGCTTTTCCGAAATGGGTAGTGGGGATAGGTATTGGCGAGTAAGTCGTCTAGGCTAGGGCTGTCAAGTACTTGCAGTGAACGTGCCTTCAAAATCCCCTCCACTATCGGCGAATGCGGTGCGGGAGGTGTGAGCAAGGCTCGAGACCCAGTGGCATCGAATAAGCTGACATGGTCAGTGGCTGTATTGCGTGGAGATACGAGCAGTAGCTTCAAAGATTTTATGTTAGCAAGCTGTGGTCTCTTAAAGGTGTTGGCTGACCTTATATCCGGCCTTTACAGCACCTAAGATCATCATCACATATCCCAGATCGTTGGGACCGATGTATGCTATTGTCTGATGATCTCGACCTTCACCAAGCATTTCTCTCAGGTGCCAAGCTACGCCGTTGACGGCGTTTGCAAGTGCGCCATAGGTGACCTTCCGGTAACCATACTCATAGCTGTGTGACGATTTGGGGATCTCTGCGTATATTGCCGACGGCCTGGTCTTGGCCATTCCATCGACGATATTGTTCAATAGTTGCTTTTTCCGGCCAAGAATAGACGGGGGGGTTTCGGCCCCTTCAGAGAATTGCAGTGTAGCCATGATATGTGGTTCTCAGGTTCATGCTTGTCAAGGTTGATGTTCGACGACACTTGGTTTTGAGAGGAGAAAGAATTCCTTTAGGAAGGGAAGTGCCAGACTGGGTGAACTTGAGTTTTGTGCGCTGGGTGAAGCGGCTCACAGCCAGCACCCAGTTTTCTTTCATTACCGATATTGTAAATTACAAAATCAATGTAACTTATAACGCAAGACAAAGCTTTTTTATGCTTATTGTCTAAACAACATTTTCTGCCGCATGAATTTGAGATTGTAGAAGGAATGCGTTGCCCCTCACGCATGCAACCGCATGAGAAGTCGGTCATAATGTCACCTGAAAGTTCCTAGTTGCAGCACGGAGCATTCCCGTGTTTGGTCTTCCGCGGGAATCAGATCCCGGCGTGCAAAACAAGCCCTAAGCGCATAGGCCATGCTACTTTCTCGAGGCTGAAGGACTCCCTTAGCGGCCGGAAAGGTATGGGATGGTGTGGGATATTGACTTCTCTGCCGTCCAATACTACGGTATGTGATATAGGGTTGAAATACCTGCCAATGGCGGGATGGTCTGGGATTTCAATGGGATATCCCATGGGATGAGTAATCAGATAGTATATCCCACGGTATTGGTTAATCATGGGATATCCCATATTTTTGTCCCACGAGCATCAAACCCATATCCCTTGAAAGGTATGGTATCCACCTATGCCAATCCCATACTATATCCTGATACCATATCGTCCACGGTGAGATCCCGCGGGATACACCATATCCTTCTGGCCACTAGACTCCCTGACCCTATCACCTGATACTTTATTGTTAACTTATGGATTCAGTCATGCTTGATGGCTGCATGATCCGCATCCGGCGGAGTCGCACAGAGCGGTAAAGTCAGCAGGCAAATAATGCGGCCTACTTCTCAGCCGCAAAAAGGCGCAAACCACTTGATACGGCTGCTTCACTATTAGATTCGAGTCGTTTGGGTACCGAAACAATAATACAGAAGACGGAACCGGCTTCTCCAAATAACTCTGGGTGTGGAAGTCGAAGCGCATTCGACTGCTCTGATAATAGTTAGAGCTTCTATTGCATATTATATTTTGACCTGTTTGGTTAGTTCAATCATGCCGCCATCTCAGCTCGGGGCCTAATGTTTCAATTTACTCGCTCTCGATCCGTCAGCCCTCGGTCAGCTACCTGGCATATCCAATTCAAGGAAGCCCACTTGTCAAGCCGTTACAGCCGTCTCGTAGATAGCTTGACCGATGCTAACGACCGGACCAAGTCATTTTGACAGATGCATGGATATTACCTAGGAAGCTACATGAGATGGAAGCAGGGAATCAATGGCTCTATGATCAAGGTCCTCTCACAACTCGAGGAGGTAGGTGTGGAGCCGGTCAACCCCCACTGTCGCGTAGGATTGCTCTCTCCCAGATTTACCGTTTTACAACAACACCATAGATTTTATCTTATTCTCCTTAACATTCTTGCGGGCACGCGTTTCCTTAAGTATACACAGCAAGCCGCCATCACTTATTCATAAACTCATCGTTATACGCACCATAGAAATCCCCATAGAGACGGCTCTTAGTGCTCTCATTCATGAAGGCATACACATCGGGACCAAGCAGTACTGTAGATAGATGATTAGGCCGTCCCGACTCTAGGGTTAACAGCCAGTAGCCCCAGCGAGATCATTAGCATGCCTAGATAGACCCTCGGACGTACCTTAGCGCTAGAAAACTCCCCAGATCTATACGATATACCTTAGATCCAGAGTGTCTATCTAGATAGTTATATATACAGACGTAGGTAAGTAAGACAAAGGAATACGATTGCTTTAAAACGAGAATAATTCGAATAAAGAGCCGACTATTATAGTGAGACCCATATATATAGTGCTCTAGTTTTAGAATTGACTTCATACTGCCATAGAGGTTCCCAATGGTCTCTGTCCATAGAATGGCAGATGGTTTTCAGCGGCTAGCCTAGCTGGGCTGAGCCGTAAAATTAACGTGATCGTCCGCTACGGCTTTCATGGGCTTCAATATTTTGAGGTAGGCGCACAGTCACCGCAACAGGAGCTTATTTGATCGCAAGTCAACGCCCGTACTTGCTTTTCCAGTTGCGGAGGAGGCTCAGCACGAGGGATAGTGCAGACGACGCGTTACGACTCCTGCCTATGAGCCTCGAGAATGCGGTTTCGTGCTTGGCCCACTGATTGTAGGGGCCCGGCGTTCGTGGAATCGAAATAATAATTAGGCGCGGTTGGTGTAAACTCGCAAAGGTATCCCGATTAGTCTGTCGCAAAACACCTTCTTTTCGGAAGCGTAGAATATCCTACCAATCGGAGACGTGGGACCAACTGGGCCATGAGACAAGGCGTACATGATGCATACCAAGCAGACGCCGGCTGAAAGGGGATCTCGAGAGCGCTAATGCACGACAAGTCCCACCTGCCTCAGTTTATGTGGTACTAAGGTAGAAGTACTTCTACTTTTGGTAACCTTAGCGACCTACCTTACCTTGCTATGAGAAGCACCTTAAAGCAAATGCGGATGCGGATGCGGGCTTTTGAAAACAGGATCACGGGAATCAAATCGGTTCCACGTTCATTCCTTCATTTATCCATTCACACAAGTTCACACAGATCATCGATAAGGAATATCAGCCTTAAGTTGATCGTCAATTAGCTTCCCTGGTACTCCCGTATGCTGTGCTGACCGGCCATGTCACACCCGAACATCTCGGCAGTCAGCACTGATCCCACAAGCTCAGCTCGCCCGGCATCCCGCAGGAGATGGATCAAGATGACACCTTGCGTATTCTTGATTCCATGCTTCTTGACACTCTCGACCAATCGTTCACAGACTCGAGAGGAGCCGAGGCGGAGCTGACAATCCCCGAAGAATACCCAGACGCTCAGCGTTACATGGTCACTGCCTCCCAAACCTCCCAATTGCTAGACATCTCCCTCTAGGGCCTTACCTTTCATTTCGCCGAGATTTGCGGACCTTCGAAATGATAGACAAAGAACTACCGGTCCAGACTGAGTCAGTAACGTGAAACAAACCTCAAAGTCCGCTTGCGATTGAACCGGTTTAAGCAGATGAACCGAGCGATGTGGTTTTAGCGAGACTGAAAACTAATATATATCTCTTACTCTGCCATTCAAACGGTCTTTGCTAGCTAGTGGATGTTAAGAGCTCTGTCGATTGTGCTTCCAATAATTCACAGTCCTCAAGTATGATTATTTAATAGGGCTGATTAATAAACGAAATGTCTTTCCTAGTGTTATGGAACAAGTGATCATATGGGCGTATAACTGGTCATGACTAGCCTAGGCACTCGCTTTTACTGACCCATAACGATCTAGATATGTAGATCAACAATTCATCCACCACACTTATTATCTATTCCACATTAATAAATTATCCTTAACACCTAAGCTGGTTCTACTAGCAAGCTGAATTCTTTCTGGGCAAAATTAAATCCTCTTACTTTGTAAGTAACTAGACTCATCTTGATCTCTCACAAACGGGCTTTCGACATTATGATCCTGCGGAAGAGTAGAGCCGCCGAGGTTCGTAGCCGGAGCAAAGCTTCATATCAGCAGGTTACTTTACACAGCTCGTCTCTATGGCCATGGCTCTGGGCGGCAAATTGAGCAAAGCTTCTTCCACCAAAGCGGCCACATCTCCTGCGCATCCGAAAGACAGCGACCACCCGGCTCCTCCCTGCCCGTATGAATGGATGATGCGACTGGGTCTCGCAAATGCCTCTCCTGCAGCCCCAGCCTCCTGGGATCTCAGCTCGCGTTCCACGCGCACGTTGTGCTGTCGGAATGGTCGGAGGCCTTGGGCTAGCGGATACGCAGGGTCGAGGCGTGCGTCCTTGAGTCCTGGAAGGAAAGCTTCGCAGCGGGCTCTCATACGTTGAATGATGGGTGAGTCTAAGGTAAGAGACAAGCGGTGCTCATTGGGTTCGGCGACACCTCCGATTAAGAGGATATTTTCATTCCTAGGTACGATGAACACGATTTCGTTGGAATCGTGAACGGTGTCGGCGGTGATGACCAGGGCATGATCCAGCTTAGGAAAGTCGGAACCATCGTTGATGACTCTGATAAGAGAACCACGTATAGGGTAGCAGGAGGCATCGCCTGCGGTCTCTGTTCCGGCGAGGCCGGTTGCGTTGATGATGATATCGACGTTGTATTCTCTTCGCAGACTGGTCTCCTGGTGGAACAAGTCTCCTTTAATAGTCCTAGTGATGAGTTTTGCTCCTTTCTGCTCGACCAGGCTCATCAGCCACTCCATTGCTTGGTCCGTATCGATGATAGGCGCTAAATGCTCATATGCGTCGACAGCTCCATACGCTTCATCAATGCCGCGTTCTTGAATAATTCTGGAATCGCGTCGGAAACCCCGAACGCCACTCGCCATAACCTCTAGCATTTTGGACATTTGCTCCGTGTCCTCTTCTATCAGATTTGGGAAGAAGAAGTCGGCTCCTTTCATACGAACACCAGAGCGTGCGGCCACGCTTTCCGAAGCAGCTATAGCATCCCACACATGATAGGCAACCATGCACCACCTTTTCGAGTATTGTAAAGATATTGCGTCGGTATGCTGCCCGCAAACTGCCGGAGGAAACTCCCAAAGAGCCCCCCCAATCTGAGATGTCAGACGTTGGGCGGTGCCATAAGAAGCCCATTCTTTGGATACTATAGTGACATTATAGCCTTTATCCAGGAGAACCCAAGCGGTCACCAGACCAGTGACGCCTCCCCCAATGATCAGAATCCCTGGCGAAGATGAAACGGGCGTGTGAAGAGGTGTGGGAAAGGGGGTAAGGTCTCTCCAGAACAGAAGCCCTTCGTTCGCACTTCCGGACATCAGTATTAAAGGAATGTTGCTATGAGATGCGTGTATGGGGCCTCTGAGGTGGGAAATGCGTAGCCGGAGTTCTCACTTGGAAGAATCATGCTTTTCAGACACGAATGGCCGATAGAGCCTTTATATATCCGGAACTTAGGGTGCCTAGTCTGGTACGGAGCAGACCATGGAGTGGTGTTCGCTAACGCAATGCTAACCTACCTCCAGGATCTAGTTGCCTAGAGGGTTGCACACACTTCTTGAGTTCATAATCCACTTTGCAGTTTTAGCTTTATATTATGCATAATTTAGCCTTTGGTTGCTCCGCAACCCATTCGGGCTTTACGAATTCCATACGCCTACCTCATACTCGGGGTTTCGGGCACCCTATACGAATTGAACGAATTTTATCAAGGCCTAGATGGCAGACTATGCAGCTGTGCCGTGTGGGCTTCGTTTCACCCCAGAAAGGGTGTTACCCAGGCATCAGCTGAGCACAGGCGGAGAAATTCGGTCCTCGCTTACATCCTTCCGGCATTGCGACGTTAAGACTCAACCAGAGCAAAATTACGTAAAGGCATTGTCTATTTGACCATTGGCAATTTTGAACAGCCCTGCTGGATCATGTTGTTGTGTTCTAGTAAGCGTCCAATAACAGAAAACAGAATCTCAATGTACTTCATGAGCGTAACCACGTGCAACCCTTCCTTTTCCGAACAGCTTGAACGATCTTGGGTCCTTAGGCCGGGATGAGGCTTGGTGACGTTAAAATTGAGCCTAGCAAAGTCAGGAGCAGCCACTGGTACAACAATAAAAACCATAGGCGAATCTGCAGTTGATGGGCTACATTTAGCGCGACTCACTTAGGAGGAAAAGGAAAGGGTGACAATGCAAATATAATAATCAGAGATACAATAAGTCGTTACAAACATTACCATAATGAAATGAATGGTTCTCAGTAATATGCAGTCCCCTACTGCACCCAAACTCACCACTTTCTCCTGCCTGTCAGAACCTTCCCTCAGAAGTGACAAAGATTGAATGTAAAAAATCGAACATAGGTCGCCTTTAGGCCACTTATTCCTACGCTTTATTACCTAGGGATAGACCTAGGCCTAGGCCTAGAGATACTAGAGCGTGCGAAGCTGCCACGGCCGTGATCGCTCAAAGCAGTACTATATACGTGGCGCTCGGAATCCGCGGCTGCAATGGTATGTTATTCTCAGCGTAGCTTTTGATATAAAATATTGTTCGGTGAAAGTCTCTATTTGAAAATTAATGATTAGTAAAGTTATCTTTTAAGATGCGAAGATAGTAGAGTAGATAGATATGTTAAGAGTTTGAGCTTCGAGGGGAGAATAAAGGATCTTATTAATTTCGTAAAATAATTTATTTGCTATTATAAGAAGTAACTCGTTCTTTCTTATAAGATAATTCGATTAATAGATTAGATTATCGCTATATAGAAGACGATTAAATTATTTTCTCGAAGATTATGCTTTATAGTATTAAGAATAGACTTATTAATTTGTAGAAGATTATTTTTTTTCTCGTTAAATTGAAGCGAAGGAATCTTATATGCGATTATAAATCTTCGTAGTATTCTTATTAATTATATCGATTATAATATTAATATAATTATATCGAGCTTCGAATAAAGCTTTAATAGCGTCGAGTTTAATAGATATATAAGATAGAGAGATATTTTATATTTTAACTACGAATATAATAATCGTAATCTTTTAATATTAATTAAATAGAATATTATTAATTAAATACGAGGAAGATAATAGCTTTAGGTTTTTATTTTCTAATATATCTTACTTAAAAACGTCGAACGTATTTAAATTATTTATAGTTAGATTTAAAGTATATCTCTCGCTAATTCGAAGAGCGAATATAGAGTTAGATAAAGAATTTATAATAATATTAAGTGACGCTAAAAGCTTAATAATAGTATAAATTAATAATTTAATTTGTTTAATACTTAAGAGAGATAATAATAATAAGAATAAAGAAGTTATTTATTTTTAGAAAAAAGTGAAGATGAAGAGAGAATTAATGATTAAAGAATTAAGTATAAATTAATCGAGAGTGCTGCGATAAATATTAAAGAATTTTGAAGAGTTAATTAAAAAGTAAGTTTATATATAAAGAATAATCTTTTAGATAAGATTTAAAATAAAATTAATATATAAAATAAGACGTGTAAGGGTTTAGCGAAGATTAATAGTAATATATCGTGTTATTAAATAACGAAAAGAATAATATAGAAGCGAGTCTTTAAGCTTAATAAATATTAATATTTAATAAGTCGTAATATTAGAAATTAGATAATTTTACTTTAAATAATAGCTTTATTAGTAGAAGATAGTAGATTAATATATTTATTTATTGTTATATACTATATTCTTTTATTACTATTACAATAAATATAAGTTATGCGAATACGTGTCGAAAAGTAATTTTTTATCTATGCTAGAATATTATATATTTCGTATCTTACTTTTTATATAATAAAATTATTATTTTACTTTAGATCGTTATTTTTTATTTTCTTAAGATAATTTTAAGAGTCTCTACGCTCTCGTTAATATTAAAGAAGCGTCGATAATATTAATAATTACTCTCGAATTTTCTAATGAAAGCGTTCGTAATTGTAAGGTAGTAATGTCTCTTTTCAATGGAGCTGCGTAGCAGCTAGGTAATTAGCGAGGTTGAGAAATGTAGATATTAGAATAATCGTCTAAATTACTAAGTGAATTAATAGCTAAGAAAGAAATAAAGGAAAAGGGGATTCGCGAATATTTGAGACTTTCGCTAAGCATATTAAACACTCGCCCTTGCTACGTAACTTATAGTCTAATAAGCGAGTTAAGCGATTTTTATTAATCTACGTTAAGTGCTTTTACTCTTATAACTACTTTTCTTCTTAGAAGATTTAATTCTTAAATCTTATCTTAACTACGTATTACAATTAAGTACTTACAAGCGTGCTACGCTACTAACTTTAGATTGCTTACGTCTAATTTATCTTAATTATTTTAATATATATATCTACTAAAATCGCAATAGCGCGACTACGAATATCGTTGTCTTAATTAATAGAATACGTGCTCGCTATTATTTTATTATAATATGCTATTATCGCTATTACGATATACTATTATCGATATCGTCTTATTGTAATATACTATTATTACTATTATCTTATTATTGTAATAGCGCGAAAATTACGCTAATAAGATATAAAAACCTTACTTGCTTTCTTTTCTAATAATAATAACAATATTAATAATAATATTAATAGTAAGTGCTAGACTTTTCTTATTATCTATTATTTAGTCTTTTACTATTTCTAACGTAATATTACGACGATAAGCTATATATTATCGTAATAGCGAGGCGTATATATTAATTAAGATAATAGTTAAGTGAGGTTGAAAGTCGCTTAACTAAATTAACTTTATTCGTAATAAGTATTTTAAAGAATACTTTACTTTACTTGAAAAGCTCTTCACGATACTTTCTAGCTATGCGTAAGAGCTTATTAAATATACGTAATTAATTACGAAAAAGAGCGAACTTTATAAGAAGTATATTAATAATATTAATAGTATTCGTCTTCTTAACTACTCGTTATTGTAATCTTAATAAGCGCTTTATTAGATCGTCTAATAAGATAATATATAGCGATACGAGATTTCTAACTAATATAAGATATAGCTATCTCTATCGTCGTCTCTGCTCTCGCCTTTATTTCTATTTCTATTTTTATTTTCGCTTCTATTTCTACTTTCGCTTCTACTTTCACTTCGACTCTCGCTTCTACTTCTATTTATAAGTATTTAAAATTATTCTAAAGAGATACTTAGCTAACGAGAAAAATAGCTATATTCGTTCTCGTTCTCTTATTAGATATATATTAATTATAAGAAAAAAGTAATATTTTACTAAAAAGTCTCGCTAACGTATACGAAGTTATTTATCTTCGTTATATTCGCGCTCTTACGCGCGATTAGACTGCGATATATTTTACGTCTTCTACTAACTCTCGCTAGCGTAAGTATAATCGCTACTTTCGCGACGAGTACGCTTACGTGTTAGATTTTCTCTTCTCTTATTATTAAGCTACGATATTTAAAACTATAATTATCTTTTTATTTATTTATTTTTATCTCGCTATATGAAAGAATAAAATAATCTTAATTTATAGATTTAAGAATTTAGCTAATAGAAATAGACGTCTTACGCGCTTATAACGTTATCGCTATTCTCTTTCGTCTATTAATAATTATTTTTAATAAAAATATTTACTTCTTATCTTAAAAGAACGTTTTAATTAATATTAAATAATATTATAATTAAGTTTAAGTGCGATTCTTATAATTATTATTTTTTTCGTTATATAAAGCGCTTCGACGCGTTAGATAATTATATATATATAAGTCTTCGAGTTAAGAATAGCTATATATATCTAATCTATAAATGAAAATAAATTATCTACGAGTTCTCTACTACTGCTATCTTTTCTTTCGTAATTTTTCTCGCTTCTTAACTTTCTATAACGATTACGTTTTCTACTTTATCTTAGGTACTAACTTATATAATTTCTTTATTCACTCGAAGTTCTTAATTATATTCTTAATATTTTTAAAATACTTTATTAATTTTTATAAAGCTTTATAAAATAAGAAATCTTTTTAATTAATAAGATACTTAGTTTCGCTTTTAAGAACTCTTTTATTTAATATTCTTTTAATCTCTTACTTCTCTTCTTTATTAATTAAAATTATTTATAATTTTAAATTATTATCTCGCGAATATTATAACTCTAATAGCGATATATAAAATATAGAATAAATTCTCTTATATCTAATAAAAAGATTTAGCTTATAAGTCTATATATCTATTTTCTTAAGCACTTCGAAAAATTTAAGCTATCTATAATTAAGTTTCTTCTTTAATCGCGAGATATATATATTTAAGCTTCGTAATAGCACTTTATCTTTCTCTTAAAAAATAATAATCTTATAATTATTATTATAATACTTTACTTACTAACTCGTAACTCGCTCTTATAATTCTTTTAGATACGATTTAATATCTTGTAACTATTCTACTCGCTCTATAATAAGCGATATATTTCCTCTTAAGATTCTATTCTTAAAAGTATTTTCTAAATCTACTATATATTCTATTAATAGTTTTTACGAGATTTTATTTATATTTATATAAATACTATTATTATATACGAACGTAGTTATTAATAATATTTCGAGTTAATTATTTTACTTATAATTATAATATACTCGTAAATAATATTTAAGAACTTAATTTTATCTCTTAATCTAATTATCTATTTAAGAATAAAACGTAATATTAAGTCTACGCTTCGCATTTAAGTATTAATATAGCGTTATTTAAAACTTACTTATAAATAATAAGTCTCGATCTAAGATTAAGTTACGTATTATATCACGTATTAATATAAACTCCCATCACATTATATTAGTAAATTTATCTACTTTTAGATCTTTTATAATCGCTATATATATTACGTGCTTCGTAAGTTTATTTATTAAAATTAAGATAATATCGTAAGTCTTATTAATATAAAGATTTCTCGTAAATAATAGATCTATAATAAAGTTTATCGTTAGAATATAAAATAAATTTACGCCGTCTAATAAAATTAATATTAGCTCGTTATAAGATTTATAATAATAAATTCGTATTCGCTAACAATCGAAATAAATACGAATATAGTCTACTATTTCAATTATTATATCTAATTAATAATATTTAAATTTAATATTCTCTTTAATACGTTTACGCGAGAAATACTTAGTACTAAGATTATTATAATTTATATTAAGAATCTCTTTCTTCGTAATAGAATCATTAGAAATATAAACTACGAGATTACGACGTAATAGTTTATTCTTATCGATTCTTTATTTCGAAAGCTTATTTTACTTAATAGCGTATTTTTAACGCTACTTATTATTAATAACGAAAGCGTTCTTACGTTATAATTTAAGTAATTATATTATTATTAATTCTCGTAATTCTAAATAGAATCTCTTCGACTTTAAAATCTAATAAATTAAAAATTAAGACGATATCGTAATATCTAAAATACGTGTCTATCTATCGAGCACTCTCTTATTTAAGTTTATAACTTAAGTATCTATAACGATAATATCGTTTAGTTGCTTTATTAATGCTATAAGTTTAATTATAATAGATACGTTATTACGTTTCTATAAACTAGATTAATATTCTTAATTACGAAGCTTATTTCGTAAGATAGAGAGGAAATTATTATTATTATTCTCGCTATTATTCGATTTAATAATATTAGATCTTCTTAATAATATATCTATAGAATTAAGTTTTCTTTTACGATATTTAATTATAAAGTTAAATATAATTAACTTCTTAGTCTAGCGAATTTGCTTCGCATTAAGCTCTTTTATTATTATAAAATAATATAAATTATTATAATCTAAGATTATACGAATAAAATACTTATTATTTTATAAGTAATATCTTTAATTCTTAAAGTCTAATATAATTATATATA
>JANQBS010000240.1:0-59606 GCA_033085395.1 Xanthoparmelia taractica | reverse complement strand
AAAAAAAAAAAAAAAAAAAAAAAAAAAACACCCCCCCCCCCCCCCCCCCCCCGGACAATATAGATTCAGTAGTACTGGGCCCTGAACGCCTAGACGTAACAAATTCGATACGTCTTTGCTCCTCTTTAGGCTCTTCCATCTTGCCTACCTTACCTCATGTGACCGGCAAACCCGAGCTGCTATAGCTGCACCATCAATGCGCACCGCAGGTCCAAGCTCAAAGACGAGCCACACCTTTAGTCTTTCATGAACTTATCGACTATTGAACCACCATCCGCTTCACCTGCTAGACCTTGCAGAGAATGCTGGAGATAAGCTGACACAGATCGGCCTGTTGCCTACATGATCCATGCTCATTATATTGGGTACGCCATCTCCTACACTACTTGAGAATGATATTCATCTCTAGCTTGCAAATCATTCTGGTCATCTCGGTAGCCGCTCCCACCCTACTACCACTGCCTTGACTGTTTCGCACGGACTTACTCCCGGCGCCTTCCTCTCTCTCTTCTGTGGCTAGTCGACAAAGGTTGTGTCTCCGGACGCTCGACAGCCAGTTGTGATCGCTCTCACGGTGATTGGGCACCACCGAGACCTTTCCGATGGATGTCATCGTGGTATCTCCCCGTTGCCTGTTTTGGCAGCTTCCATGGACGTCGCAGTGATGATGGACGTGGCAACTAGGCATGTCGAGAGGTGTCGCGAGGTTTACGTAAGGGAGCGTTCAAAGCACTGAGGGATGAGAGGCTTCGGAATCTAATCCTCACTCCTCTCCAAGAGGCTGCCCGGTTCCCTGATCTCGTAGGACTTCTTAGAGCCAGCCTAAATACGGTCAATCCGATCTTCAATCTTCTAGAAGATGCCGATTACCAGTAGTTCGCCGAGCAGGCCATAGCGTCTAGCTGAAAAGAAGACCAACCCGAGAAATCCAAGAGGTAGCTGGAAGTCAGGGAATACGCACAGCTTGACCTACGCTTCCTGTTTCGAAGACTTCCACTAGGCCTGCGCCAAGGCATTCTGCCAGAGTGTAGTCAAAGGAGAGCCCATAAAATTCTTTCCATTTGCGAGTCCGGCTTGGAAGAACTCCGCTGAACTCGCCCCTGTATTTTTTTGCTTTGGCAGCGGGGTCTTCAGCAGATATTCCCCCATTCCATCGCTCACGAAGTTGGTAAACCGGAATTTCCCGAAATTTTGACTTCATCGTAAGCGAGACGAGATGGGAACGAGCAGCACTCAAAAGCTGTCGCAAGATCTGAGTCAGCATTTTCCACCGAATACAAAGTGAGGCAAATCTCTGGAGGCCTATCGAAGCGAAATAAAAGCACCACTCCCGGAACAATTTGTGCAATCAACTAAGGACTGAAATTCAGGAAAATATCGCGAAAAGAGGCCGCACCTTCAGATAAGCGCCGGTACCTGGCAGAGACAGTTTCAGCTCTACACCCTCGGCAAAAGCCTCTAACGACTCCTGCTCGGACGGATTTTCGAACTGGGAACTGCTACGCCGAATGCCACCTCTCCCGCCAGCACTGTATATGGCGCCTTCCCCCCCAATAGCGGCCAGAGAGCCAGACGCCGCTTTGGAAATGCTTGTGATTGAGGTTAAGGTTCCAGAAGACCCCCAATGAGGACCAGCAAAGACATTTGTGGAATCCGAACCCTGAACCGAAGATGTCAGGAAGCCCGCGCGCATCAATGCTGTGATCTCTGCTGCCGAGAAAGAGCTGCATGAGATGCTTAGAGCCATTGGTTTTGCATGGAGATAGACCAAGAATTTATCTAGCATTGGAGGTTACTGTCTGTGCCGATCCTGCAGAATAGTATAAACGTACCCGCCAATTCTTGATTGAGCTCCTTGGCTTGCCTAAGTAGACTTTCGACATCTTTCGAGAGTACCAGGCTCTCGCCTATACTCGACCCACCAGTGCCTCGGCCAGGAGTGACCAATCTCCTGATGGTGCCAGCTCTTGTCAACTCTGCAATCTCTCGCTCCGTCTTAGTGGGCGATTGGGCTAGAGCATGAGCATGGGAACAAGTGACAATCGGAGGTAATAATTTTCGCAAATTGAGGATTTCCGCAATTCTCGTACTCTGAAACCCTCCATTCTGCGCCATGGGATCAAACATATGGGAGCGCACCCATTGTATTGTTTGAGCCACATCTCGTAAGGATAGGTCAGATGGTAAGGACTTAACACTGCCAATATCATCCAGACGGTCTCCAATGAAGTCATCATCAATATCAGCGGCATCTAAATTGGACTTGGAGCGCCGGACTGGCTTTCTTTGACCAAAGCGGGTAAAAGGCGAGGATGAAGAGCGTCTAGAGGGCTGCTGTTGCCGTTTGGATATGCGGGAAGAATGTGCGCCTGAAGAGTCGAGAGGCATGACATCTGGTTCAGAAAGAATAGTGGATGGAGCTCGAATAGCGTAGAGGATAGAAAGTCTAAAATGATTTGAATCATGGACAAGACACCACTCATGGAAAACGATTACTACGGAGCGTTGGCATCGCTCTGTGTACAAAGTACCTGTAGTATCAATGAGTATCCGCCAAGCTTGCCATGACTCAGAAAGGCAGCCTTACAATACCGTAATTATCTTAGCAGAAAAGTCGTTGCACACCTCGATAGATAGAAATTTTAGGTAACTCTACAAGGAAGAGTCTGGTCTAGTGATTTTCAGTGTATGATTTGTAGATAATACTTACTAGGAAGATTAGCCGTCAGAGTATCTAAAGCAAAGAGGTATATATTTTTGAAAGACTTCGATATTTTTTTGGCGTGTACAACTGACTCGAGATTATTCAGACGTTACTTCGTACCCGTGTGATATAGGATAAATTAGAGGCTAGAATATTACACCCGCTTGCTACGTCTACTCGTACGCCAAGCGGAGCCGAGAAATCTCTGGGGTTGATTCCGGGGTTGTGCATCATCTCAGCTTCAACCTCATCGCTCATCTACTTCAGCCTACCTGAGAAACTGTAAGCCATTCATGTTATCTTTGACACCCCACATTTTCCAAATTGCGACTCCGTCGATTGGCCTCTAGCTGCAATGGCAACAGCTGCAACCCTGAAACAGGAGCCATCATTGCCCGCAGAACGGAAGCAGCACCATTTGACACCCGAATCATACGCCGATGCAGCTGAAAGGGACGGCGATACATTATTGTATAATGGAAAACCTCCGCCGGAACTCTACTCTGGACAGGGTGAGGATGCGGCACCGCGCAGTCCTCGGCGAAGTCTTCACAAGAAGTCTGGATCATTGAGGACCAACGGCGCCTCAAAGGAGAAGAAAGACGGTCAAATAGTAGTGGAGAGGTACGAAGACAAGGACGGCGAACATCTAGTCAGCATCAGGCAGGCATGGGATAGACGAAAGGGCAAGTCAATGGTAGCAAGGCAAAACAGCGAGCTGGTTAGTGGACGAAAAGCGGGAGCAGGCTGGGAGCAGAGCCAGTATGGTGACCTCCACTTTTGCTATCACACCTGGCAACTGACCACCTTGTGCAGCATCCACTTCGCGCCGCTCTCAGTCCCCCTCAAAAGACGCTTGCAAACCCTCGTTGTCCTCGGGCACACTCTCAGCATTGCCTTGCTTCTCGGCACCTTCTTCCTTCTCTGCGCCATTCCACTATTTTGGCCCGTCCTCGTTCCCTACCTCATATACATCCTGTTCTCCAGCGCTGGACAATCTGGCACTCTCTCCCACCGCTCCAATTTTCTTCGCTCTCTTCCAATCTGGTCGCTTTTCGCTTCCTACTTCCCTGCCCGCCTCCATCGTTCCGCCATCCTTCCGCCCACGCGCAAATACATCTTTGGCTATCACCCGCACGGCATCATCTCGCATGGCGCCTTTGCGGCATTTGCGACGGAAGCCCTCGGATTCTCCCAGCTTTTCCCAGGAATCACAAATACCCTCCTGACCCTCGACTCTAATTTCCGAGTTCCTCTGTAAGGATTTTCGTGGTCCATTTTTTCTCTTCCGAACCTGACATTGAGTTCTGGGGCAAGTGTTGAGAATATTCGGTTCCTACACGTGTTCTAAGGCTCGCTGTACCCCATCAGACACGCAAGACTGACTCGGGAACCATAATCCAGATACCGTGAATATGCGCTATCGATGGGACTTGCCTCCGTATCCCGAGAATCCTGCGAGAACCTGCTTTCGCGTGGCGGAGAAAATGGAGAGGGAATGGGGAGAGGTATCACGATAGTCGTGGGCGGTGCTCGGGAATCGTTGGACGCACAACCGCACTCTCTTCGCCTCGTGCTCAAGCGCCGCAAGGGTTTCGTCAAGCTCGCCATTCGTACCGGCGCGGACTTGGTACCGGTTCTCGCTTTCGGTGGTACGCATCTTCCCGCGCCCGAATCCCTTCTTTCCAACCAAAGTTTTAATCTTGGAGTGTTCCTTTTGGTTAAGATCCTACCTAAGGATTTTTGGGCAACACTGACTGACTTTTGATTCCACATAGAAAACGAATTGTATGATCAGGTACAGCCTGAACAGCACCCGTTGATCCACAAGACACAACTCATCATAAAAAAAGTGTTGGGGTTTACCGTTCCCCTGTTCCATGCAAGAGGGGTGTTCAATTACGACGTGGGCATACTCCCTTATCGGCGACCGCTCAACATCGTGGTGGGCAGACCCATCAAGGTACAGCAGGCAAGTAAGCCGGAAGAGGCGTATGTGGACGAGCTGCATGACGTGTATGTAAAGGAGTTGGAGAGGATATGGGAGGAGTGGAAAGACGAATTTGCCATGGAGAGAACAGGAGAGCTGCAGATTGTTGAGTGATCAAGTCTGTACATAATAGTAAAAGAGATAATCCAGAGGATCCCTAACCTCTCTCCATATCGCTATTTTTTCGGCCCGAGCCCCTAAGAAGCAGCACCCTTGCGCGCAAGCTAATTCAAAAAGTGCAAGACGATGTGGCTTCTAGCCGAGTCAACTCCTCACCAGTCATAGGTCAAGAAATACAACGTTAACGAGCCATGGGTCTACTAGACTTTGCTCACACATCCTCCGTTCTCACGATAAATGGGGGATCTTTGCGGAAAAAGGGTCTCTGC
The DNA here is from genome assembly GCA_033085395.1 of Xanthoparmelia taractica. Lineage (NCBI taxonomy): Eukaryota > Fungi > Ascomycota > Lecanoromycetes > Lecanorales > Parmeliaceae > Xanthoparmelia > Xanthoparmelia taractica. Next base: position 54,523 of record JANQBS010000240.1, on the reverse strand, counting down.
TTCTTGACCCAACCAATGAATAGCCCAACATCTTTAACGATAGCCGAAGGAACACCCATCTTTTGCGCCCACATTGGTAGCCAGCCTTTTGCGTCACTAGCTGTAGCCATTACCCACTCAATGTTTTGGTCCGGCAGCATCCGGCAGTGCTCAATGCTTGTATAGACACTGCAAGAGATGTCAGCATTTGGGCCAATGTCTGGGCATGTGGCCTTCGCATTCATACCCAAGTACCGGCTTCTTCCGCTTCACTGCGCTATCACCTTCGTGCAGATTCCTTCCATTGCTGTACATCGCCACTGTTAGGCCCGAGATATCCACTGGGATCTGTACAACAACAAAAGCGTGCTTTCCCCTTTTCGCCGTAACAACGAGGACTGGAAAGACTCGGTTGGAAAGCATTGCCGGTAGTTCATGGCACATTTCGTGGACTGCAGAGCGAATGGTCAGTCAAACTATTGCGAGACTGCCGATCCAAACGACACGAGAAATGCCGTGATCCTTGAGATGGCCGATTATTAGGGCCAAAAGTCCGCAGCAATAATACACTTACTGCTCATGCTTAGTTCCCTGTAATTATCAATAGCTGAACCATTCGCTGTAGCTGACGCTATTTGATCAGACCAATCCAGCACTTTATAGGAATCAAAGACATCTGGCGTATACTGTCTGATAGGGTTATTCAGTCAGCGATCAATCTCTCGAGGCCTGAAACAGAGTCATAGTAAACGGATTTCGAGTGAAAATTGGGGTTACCAAGGATGTCCGGACAAAGGGGAATATGGGGCTGGGAAGCCCTACTGTTCATGCTTCGAATGATCATGCCGTAAGCCGAAGTCGAATTCATCGAGGTCTGCAGTCCCTTCACTACTGTGGTTGGCATGGCGACTCCTTCTTGCAAACCACGCTTCGGCGGGTTTCCTCTCATTTGACCAATTTCGCGGAATACCTGAATGGATTCCAGAGTAAATATGGCTTATCCGAAGGGAAAAGCCTAGTGGTGGGACAAATGGAAGATACAAGAGAGATGTTCAGTCCTGAGACATTGTCTCGTGGCTCAGAATGGGGAAAAAAGTGCCTTGGGATGTACATACTGGTATTCATCCAGGGGATAGCCTGGATCTCAGCCATTGAAATATTCCGACTCAGTAGTCTAACCTTGGCTGTGGCTGGAGCAGACTTTTTGAGACCGCCTTCTTTGAAAGTGGCTGGAAGGGTATCATCGATGAAGATTGTAGCCTGATCAAGGACTTCCTCCATGAACGATATGAGATTGGGTCGTTCACTTGCTTCGACTTTGCCAGCTTGGGAAGGACTGCTACCAACCGACTTTTGCTGTTCTGAAGGGTTGCTAACCAGGGATTCAAGTGCAGGATGTGCAGGTAATTCGTTGATGTGCAGTGGAAGTAGACGAACCAGATTGCCTAATGGCGCCATTGTTGGGGTAGAGGGTGAAGGGTAAAATGTAAAGAGCGCTTTGAGAACTGGAATGTCAGAGGACGAGGCAAAGGCAAAGGCAGCGAAATGTACAGATAGAACGAATGGTATTAGCCAGAGTGGTAATGACAAGGAAGAAGACTGTTTGATACACGATTATGATATGAATAATTAAGGATTTGGCTTTTGAGTGATTGTAAAGTAATTATTATCTTGGGATGAAGAATGTCAATCGTCAATATCAGACTTAAAGTACAGTAATAGCGGGAAAATGATGATTCCATTCGCTGTCCGAGGCAAGAAGCCACGGCCCGAACCCGCCATTCAAATACTTCGTATACTTCTACCAAGTATACAATACAACCAAGTTTGTAGTACTACTCGAATCATATTGGTGGATGATAAAAAGTAATTGTTTTGAACGTTTCCTGTATTATCATTATTATATAGATCCTTAACCTGCAAGAGCAATCATTATTCAAAGCCCGACAATTCAAAAAGCAGTCGAGAGGCAGGGGGGAAGTTGCACTTGGTACTCATGGTACGAGTTCTTGCTCTGGGACCTTCTTTTACGTTGACCATGTTCTCAACCAGACATGCCAAAAAGGCTTAAATCATTGTAGGTTCCGTTGTCGCGATAGGGCATGCGGACTACAGAGCAGCGGTAACTAAGGTAGTGTTATGAACCCGTAGACGACTCGAAGCTTTAGCATACCAATCACCAAATACTGGCTTGATATTTTAATGAATTCATTCATAGAATCCTGCTTACTTTAGGCCTGTTGGGACAGCGACTCTAATTGAATCCGAAGGCTTCCACTAAAATGCTCTCTTGCCGGCGCAATCAACTTTGCCAAACTCATTCTATAGCTAGTCCGGCTTTGTCAGGAGAAATGAGTGCAGTGAGGAGTAGCGGAAAGAGTTAAAAAAAAAGATTTTTGGTCAGGATTCAGGAGACTAGGTGACAGGTCTATGAGCCATGGGCGCTTAGGTCTGTCGGCTTGAAGTTGAACGACCATGTTCTGATTGGATGCCGCGGCGGCTACAGCACAAGTGCCTTACCCTTTGGCCTTTTGCAGCACATTATACCTTAGCTCGCCCTTCGCTTTTGGTAGATAAGTATTATTATCCTTACACTATGACCATGATGACCGTGACGAATGAAGGAATCTGAAGGAGCTTGTTTCTGCTACCCCACGTCTTCTTCATATACTCGTATAGTACTCGTACAGCAAAGCAATCACAACTCCAACCTGCTTGGCATCATTTCTTCTGCAAGGCTGTTTGTTTATACCCTTTATTCCTTAGGCTGGCCCATTCTCTTCAGGTACTAAAACATGAGCTCCAACGCCGTGCGTCATGGCAAGCCAAGTGAAGAGATGTTTCTTCAGAGACCTTCATCCCAAGACTCGCCAACCATTGAACCATTGAGGATATACAAGCGCGACTCACGCTCCCCAGAATCCGACAATCAAAACCCACCTCACACACACTCCAATACTTTTGCTCTCCCTCCTGGCGCATCTAGCTCGCCAGCACCACTACCCTATCCAGACGACCGTCAACGCTTCCAACCACGACCTGTCGACAATCGGCAAGCAGTAGGTGAGCAGGGCAGAGTCTCGCCAGCATACCCTTTTGGGTCCCCTCCCCGCGTTGGCTCCGCAGATCCTGCAAGACCTGGGGTGTCTGAATACCCGTCTGCGCTACGCCCTCGAGGAGATGCCCAGCCAAGCTCTAGGTTGGCAGAGCGAAGGGCAAATATACCGAAGCCATTGCCAGACTCACCAGGGCCCGAAGCCCCAGACAAGGAAGGGCTTTTCCAGAGGTTGCCGCAGAGAGATAAGAAGTCGGCAGACGCCAGGATCCAACCTCAAGCTGAAGTCAATCCATACCCGAATTACTATCAGCAGTACTGGCCACCTCCAGGAGGCTCTACTTCTGGCGACTCAGCCCCTTCTGGAGGCTTGAACGTTCCCAACCCTGCCGGTGTGAACAGACTGAGCTCGACTGCCTCTACCTCGACTACCAAAGCCCAGCGTGGCTCTCCACCCCCCCCTGAAACCCCAATAATACCACCGGGGAATGCACTAGGAGGGGGCATAGAAGCGCGCTATGCTGCGGCAGGTATCGCAGGTCCATCTACATCGACGAGCCTGCAAGCGCAGAATGCAGCTGCAGCACATAGAGCAGCTCAATACGGTCAGCCCGCAAGAGCGCAAGAGTCGCCAGCGCTGCACCAGCCCGATCCGACAAGAAGACCTTGGACACCGACAGAGCAGCCTGGAAGTCAACCACATGGCCCTCCGACTGTATACCAAGGTCCAGGCCAGGCCTCTGGCTCACCTCCCGTACATTCACCGATTTCTCAAGCGCGTGTTACTTCTCCATCTCCACAAGCAGCAAGGACAACCGCCTCAGCAGCTTTGGAGCAAGATTTTCAACGACTGCATGTCACGTCGTCTCCTCCGCCAGCTTACACGCCAGCTGGGTCCTCAGCCGCTGCGGCTCAAGGTTATCCCAACGAGAAACATGCCCAAGCAGTAGGGTCTGCCACCGCGGGTGCAACCGTTGGGGCTGCACCTGGAGCGGCCGCGGCGGTGAGCTCCCCACCAGAGTCCGGCAATCAAGGCCACCCAGCATTCGCCAATGATTCTCCTAGACCTCAAGTGGCAACGGCGCAACAGCCGATACAAGCAAGCACCCAAGCCTCTACACAATTGCCGATCAAGTCATCTCCTGCGCCTGCTGGTCCGGGGTCTGCTTCGCCTCCACCTCTTCCAGAGGGCTGGATCCACCACCTTGATCCCAACTCAGGCCAGTATTATTATATTCACTTACCCACCCAATCTACACAGTGGGAGTTCCCGAAGGGCCCAACACCTCTCAACCTCAATGAGCCACTGTCACCAACCGGTAGCGTCAACTTTGGAAATGCGCTTGCATCTCCGGGCTTAAGTGCGTTTAGTGGTAAGCCTTTGGCATCTCCAGGATTTCAGCCGTCCACACCAGGCTATCAAGACAGCATCATGAGCATGCAGTCCTCAACTCCTACCGTAGCAGGCTTTTCCGGACCTCCACCCAGTGCTGGCGTTGACATGTATAGGATTGCGCCTACTAATGCAGTGTACTTCGGACCTTACCTCAGGTATACTAACATGGATCTAGAGAGGGGCATTTGGCTGGGATCAATATTGCTTATTACCGATGCTCCTCAACCCCCAACTATACACATCCATCAAAGCGTAGATCTTTCTCCAAACCCCCGCCAATTGAAGGCCAGTCAAATATCTGTTCATCAGCGATGGACTTTCTATCGATATGATGTCGATTTACAGATGGAGGAGCAGACTAGCGCAAAATGGACCTACGCCATAACTTCTCATCTTGGCTGCACAAGATATGAATTCTTAGTTGCTGGCCGCCGTGAGACGAACTGGCGGTTCATTGCGACCTCTGGAAATGACTTTTCGCTCAATGTCAATGCGAATGAGCGTGCTCGTGTTGGCGGCATCAGTCATATGTGGAAGGATATAATGCAAAAACATGTCGAGTGTGGTGGTTTTCATACGCAGCTTGGCTTGGGCGATCAAATATACGCTGATAGGATATGGAAGGAGATTCCATTACTGAGACAATGGCTAGCAATGAGTGGCAAGGAGAACAGGAAGAATGCTCAATGGACGGCCAAGCACGAGGAAGATGTCTCACATGCGTATTTCCATTATTATACCAGTCATTTTGACCAGCCGTACCTTCGAGAAGCTTTTGCGCAAATACCTCACATTTTGCAGATTGATGATCATGACATGTAGGTTCTCGAACACCTTCGTCGTCGAAGGTCAGCATGATACTAAGACTCTTGCAGCTTCGACGGTTTTGGATCATACCCTGAATACATGCAGTTCTCTAACATGTTTAAGAATATTGGTCGTGTAGGCATAGAAATGTACCTTCTCTTCCAGCACCACACGACTCTGGAGATTCTCCGCAACGTGAGTACAGACACAGATATCTTCACTATTACCGGCACTGGTTGGCATTTCGTGAAGTATCTCGGGCCGGCAGTTGTCGTCGTGGGGCCGGATTGCAGATCTGAGAGAAATCCACATCAGGTAATGGCTGGTCCAACGTACCAGGGCCTCTTCCCGAAAGTCGCAATGCTACCGCCTAGCGTGCAGCATTGCATCTGGATGATTTCTGTACCAATAGTGTATCCAAGACTGGAAGCGGCTGAGCAGATTGCCCACACCGTTGCCACGGGTAAGAAAGCCGTGACTGGTGCATACAATCTCTTGGGTAAAGTGACCAGCTCGGCAGCTGGGGTTGTGGGTGCTAAGGGCGTCGTGGGCTCCGGCTTCGACTCCGTCAAGAAGGCTGTCGGCAAGTCTGGCCTCATGGGCGGAATATTGAGTCCATTTGGCGACATTGACATGCTCGATGAACTGCGCGATCAATGGACGCATGAATCTAAGGCACGCTTTCATCACTCGCTAGTCGTCCAAAGTATCCCATGCTGACTTCCACCAGGATCTTGAACGCACTTATCTCATTCGCACTCTTCAAAGTATATCCCACCAGAAGTCGATTCGAATGACTTTTCTATCCGGTGCCGTCGATTGCTGCGGCGCTGGCATACTGCACGATCCGGCAAAACCATCCGATCATAAGACTATGTACCAGCTGATATCTGCATCCGTTGTCAATACACCCCCACCCTCATACGTCCTTAAGCTTCTCCATGCCTCCCAGAAACCGCTATACATCCCGCAGAACGGACACCGCTCGAATAACGCGCCGAGCGATACAAAAGAGGACATGATGGAGATCTTCGCTGCTGAGCCAGATGGAAGACAGCGAGATATGCGGAAGCTGATGGGCAGGAGGAATTATGTGGCAATTGTGGCTTACGATCCGGAAGTTGTGACGGGAGCGTTCGGACAAATGAACATGCATGGCACAGCGACTGGGAAGTTGAGCTTGGCCGTGGATTTCATGGTGCAGACCGATGCAGCGGGGATGGGGGCGGTGGGGGTGAGTAAATATGGGCCTGTGATTGTGCCTAGCTTGGAATATGGTAGATGAGGGCGAATTTGCTGTATTGCAAGCGACTTTATATGGATCCAGCATAGCGTGCGTATCCTTTGAGACGGCTTAGTTGCTCGACTGCCGCTGTGTACGGTCACGACATGGAGCTCATGGCCCTTTCCTTTTGGCAATCCAAGTAGAAATGATGTGTCCATAGCCTAAGTCATCAATAAGGAGAGCATTTCCCTCACCGGAAAGTATAGTCACGCATCCGTATGGGAAATACCCTGACAAGCAAACGTTTCACGGCTTATGGTTCCTATAACCACTACTTCCTACTTGTTTTCCTCTCCTCCAATAATCTCTTCCGCCTGACCTGTACTTTCCTCCTCTCGCCACCATCAACCTTCACCCCCCTCCTGACCTCCCACATGCCTTCCTGAACCTTGATCGTAGCCACGCTACCACTGGTTCCCTTGACAGACTGCACATACGGCCCCGCTATCGTCCGCACGCCAACAACTTTCATGCCATCCACCGGTTTCAGCTGCTGCAACGACGATCTCTTCTGTATAACCTCCGGCGGCTCGTTAACAATCATCCTCTTGGTCCGGTGTAGTCCAATCGGTACGTTGGTGCTGCTGGAATTTGGAACCGCGGCCTCAGCAACGGGGACTTCCACCACGCGGAGTTCTGCCCCGCCATCCTTGACATTTTTGAGATCCCCACCCACGCCGAAGATGCCCTTCCTGTATCTGTCCCTCCACCAGAGCAGGTACCGTCGCGTGCGAGCTGGCTCGACGCCCAACTCGCGGAGTTGGGTTGAGGTGAGGGAAAATAAGGATTGCCAGGTGGGTATCTTTGCGGCGTGTTGGGAGAGGTTGCGGCCGATGAGTTTGAGAAAGGTGGAGGCGTCTGGGACAAAGGGGGTGGGTTGAGGGATTGGAGGTTGAGAAGCGGAGGCTCGAGCGTGGAGATGGCGAAGGCACTGCGCAGGTTGGGATTTTGGGAGGAAATGCTTTAGCGTTGATGGTAGTGAAGGTGAGGGTAGGCTTCTAATGATCATGATGGGGGACAGATGCAATCGTATCTATCAGTTGTGGTTACTCGAGCTGTGAGGTCGCCAGGAGGTGAAGGATATTTCGGCTACTTGCCGCTAGCGCGGAATTGGATATCAACACACAGGAATTGAATGAGAAGTTAGCGATTCCCTATTGCTGCAATGTCAACTGCAGTCACGAAAAGGAGTCTCTTGGTGCCTACTGAAGACATGTTGTAGCGTTGAGAGACTGTGACCAGTGGCCTGCTTCTGATAAGCGACAATGGTAATCTCGCCCGTAGTCACCTACGAAGCTACATCCGACATCAAGGTCACTGCCGCCAAAGCCAAATCTTTAGCTGTCCGCACCAATTCCATCTCGAACACTCAGACTAGTCTTCGTCCTGAGCCAGAAAAGGGGCGAGAATTAGCAGAACGGTTGAATTACGAAACTCAACAAAAGTATGTCAAGGACAAGAAGCTGGGAGAGGGCACTTATGCCATAGTCTATTTGGGACACTTGAAGGCAGACCCTTCGTCTTTACTCGCAATCAAGAAGATCAAGGTCAACACCGAATACCGTGATGGCCTATCTATGGACGCTATCAGAGAAGTCAAGTATCTTCAGGAGCTTTCCCATCCAAACATTATTGCCTTGCATGCCGTCTTTTCATCCAAAAACCAAAACCTCAATCTCGTACTTGAATATTTACCTCTGGGCGATCTCGAAATGCTCATCAAGGACAGTGAGGGGATCCGCTACGGTACGGCTGAGGTTAAAGCTTGGATGGGCATGCTCGGCCGTGCGGTATGGTTTTGCCATGAGAATTTCGTGCTACATCGCGATATAAAGCCCAACAACCTTCTTATAGCAGCAGATGGAGAAGTCAAGCTTGCGGATTTCGGACTGGCACGATCATTCTCTGACCCTTACCGGCCTATGACGTCCCAGGTTATCACACGATGGTACCGACCTCCCGAGCTACTCTTTGGGGCAAGATTCTACTCTGGCGCAGTCGATGTGTGGTCCATGGGAACAGTCTTCGCTGAGCTCATTTTACGCGCTCCCTTCGTTGCAGGGAACACGGATGTGCATCAGCTTGAGCTCATTTGCAACACAATCGGCACCCCAACCGAGGAGAACTGGCCGGGTGTATCGAAGCTCGAGGGGTTTCTCAAATACGATAAAGTGGGGACAGTACCAGTGCGAGGGAAGGACTTTTACCTGTCCAGGTTCGGCACGGTCGGGCCAGTGGGAGTCGACCTGTTGATGTCTATGCTCGCCTTGGATCCTCGGAAACGGTGCACGGCACGTCAGGTGCTTGAGCACAAGTGGTGGTCGAGCGATCCACGACCGACTGCGAAAGAAGATCTGCCAAAGAAGGGCGGGGGGCCGGAAAGGATGGGGGAAGATCTGAAGAGGAGGGGAGGTGAGATTGAAGGCAGTCGCGGTGATAAAGTGGCAAGGAAGCTCGATTTTGGTGTGGTCAAGTCGTGATCAGATCAGCGTTACTCTCCACGCATACTTTTAGTCCATCTACCATCATTGCCTTTGGCCGGACCTGTTCTCGCCCTGGAGTCTCTGGAATCTGGACCTGTTAGGCCAGGCGCTACAAGCTTCGACTTGTTGGGTACAGGTGTCAGATGAGAATTGCTGACGACGTTATATTATATAATTATGAGTGGATGTCATTTAGAGGATTGCGATTGGGAGACAAGCATACCGAAGTAGACGAACAATACCGTTATTTAGGGCTTTTGTTGAAGCTAAAAACCCCATTATTACTTTTTAGGAGTGTTAGAGGGGGGAGAAAGGAAAGGGGTAAGACGGTCGGAAAATAAACTTACCCAAACAGATTGACTGCGGGCACGGACCTTGTTTGGGTTTATTGTTATTTTGGTTGGCGACGAGTTAAAAGGCTGGTACTCGTACTTCCAAAGAAACTTTAGGAAAGGGCTTGCATGTATATGAGACATACTTGAGCTCATCTGGTGGACAGGGAGGGTCTTCTTCTTTTCTTCATGATGTCGGATAAGATAGATGATTAGAGGTTATTCTGGAGTGATTGTGATTCAAAAATATGCTGTGATGTGACGGTTGTGACAGGAGAAATTGATTCAATTTATCTTGAGCCACGATACTTTGCAGCACCTGCATGGTTGCCATACCAAGTACCTTTAAGGTCAGTTGCGGGTTGGACTCCTTTGAGCGAACCAAACCCCTTTCCGGCAACTCTGATCCAAACATTTTGACTTCTACAGGGTTGCTTGCACCTTAGTTCCTGTAAGCTAAAGTACAGTAGTAGTATTCTGGCCATTCAATCAATTCATTCATATGCATGTAAAATAAAATAATTGAGCGAGTTAACATGGAATCATGGATAGAATAATCACCCCATTACCATTACCCTACCCTCTTTTATTTAGAATGGAAAACGGTCGTCGTGAGGGGCAAGGAGGAATGCTGGCGTCTCTGAAACATCGCGGGGTCTCAAAAAAAATACAAGGATTCCGAGACGAGTACTGTCGATAAATCCTATCTGCTGATTGCGTGCCTTCAAACTCTCCCTACCCATCTTCAATGCTGCTGCTGCTGTCAAGCCAACTCGTCTACATTCTTCTCCCCTTCCCTCCTCCTCCCACTTGCTACTTCCAAGTCTCCCTCGCTATACAGGACGAATAGAGTACGCTCACACTCTCTACACGCCTGTCCTCAAACAACCGTTCGCCGCGACACTACTACAATTTCCTCGACTGAACCCTCTTCAGCTGACAAGCATGAGCAACCGGGTATGGATTGATAAAGAGTGAAGCTTGTCACCAATTGCCCGTCATCCAGCACTCTGCGCTCCTTGAATTTTTAATTTTTTTCCCTCGTCTTGTCCCTCCCGCCAAGCAGACAAAGGTTCTTCACAACTTCAAGACATGGATGTCAACATAACTCAACCTAAACTTCCCTCATCAACCTCTGATCTTCCGCAATTGCCAATTCCTGGATTACAATCCTCTTCGACTGTGTCCGAGTCCCCTCAGCAACAATCTTTACCCCCAACGGCCTCTAACTTCGCTCTTAAGACCCCTTCGAAGATCGTTAAACCATCTGCCTCCCCAAGCACCAGTCACCCGCTCTCTAGCCCGATATTACCAACACTGCGCTCCAATACGACCAACCAAGCTCAGACCGTAGCGGAAGGCTCGTCGACAGAAAAAGAGATCCGACGCTCTGTCAGCATTGCGAATTTCCCGCAACCTCCCAAAGTTAGAAGAACCGGCCTCGACAGCAAATACTCCACGGCCACGCATTCGTTAATGTCCGAAGCAACCGCACAAAGCAAAGAGGATTCCAAGGTGGGTAGCTTGAGGATCAAAAGACTCAAAACAAAGGCGTCAACAGATGGGCCTGGACAAATGTACGGCGGAGGCTCAACCCTTACTCTGTTGAATGGAAGTGGGGATGGTAAAGCAATATCCGGTAGTTCAAAAACAGGAGCGTCAAATGATCTCGCCAGTCTGCGGTCACCGCCCCACAGCCGAAGTTCCTCTGCTCAAGAGTCTTACTCTACGTCAGCAACAACTTTCGAAGACACAGATGAGAAGAAGGCTAGGGAAGAAGGGGATATCAGCTGGAAGGATGGAAGTAAAAGAAGGGGATCCGGCCGAAGAGAAGATGAGGGCAAGGGCAATGTGATTGTCAGTGTGCGCGTACGACCCGATGCAGGTGCGGAGAAGTCTTCGAGCAAGGATTGGATGGTGGATAGCCGGCAGTCCCTTGTGGCATATAGGGGACGAGAGGGTGGGGATTATTACTATGGTAAGTCCGTAGGATCTCATTGCACTACTTCGTACTTCCAATCCCACGTCTTCAGCCTGTGCGTTTCGGACCATACACCGGGCACCGTCACCCATGGGGCAGAGACCATTTGTCCTTTGCACATGAAGGCCACTTGGTTGGTCAATCGCTAGCATTAGAGACCGCTGCTTACGTCGAGGCAGATAACGTGTTCGCGCCTTATGATCAAAACCACAAGGTCTATGATGCATCAGCAAAGCGTCTCGTACGCCGTGTAATGGAGGGCTATCATGGAACAGTGTTTGCTTACGGGATGACTGGGACTGGCAAGACCTTTTCCATGCAAGGAACAGCAACATCACCAGGGGTGATACCACTAGCCATAACCGACATATTTTCTTTCATCCGTGAAACACCACATCGGGAGTTCTTGCTACGAGTCAGCTATCTAGAAATCTATAATGAGAAGATTCACGATCTGTTGAAGCCGCCGATGGAAGCCGGCATTGGACCAGGGTCGCCGCAGCCAGAAGAGATCAAACTTCGGGAGGACCCCAAAAGAGGGGTCTTTGCCAGTCCACTGAAAGAAGAAATTGTGCAGAGTCCGACACAGTTGCTTCGAGTGATTGCTCGAGGCGATCAGTCCAGGAGGACTAGAAGCACGCAATATAATTCTCGGAGCTCCCGTAGTCATGCTGTGGTCCAGATCGTTGTTGAAAGCCGAGAGCGTGCCCCGTACGGCGGAAAAGAGATGAACGATAAACGAGCCCCTCTCATGCCTGGAGGCGTTCGGGTATCCACATTGAGCATGATTGACTTGGCTGGTTCCGAGAGGGCAGCAGAAACCAAGGAGCGAAGGACTGAGGGCGCCCACATCAACAAAAGTCTGCTGACCCTTGGCACCGTTATTGCAAGGCTTTCCGGTGAGAAAGACTCCAGTGGCAACCCGACAGACAAAGATGGCAAGCATTTGCCGTATCGAGATAGCAAACTTACTCGGCTGCTACAGCCAGCCTTGTCAGGAAATTCATTAGTCAGCATTCTTTGCACGATTCAGCTCGGATCATTCGGTAGTGTGACCACAGCTAACGGGCACACTGGTGAGACCCTGAATACCCTGAAGTTTGCGGCAAGGGCGAAGAACAATATAGTCAGCCATGCAAAGAGAGCGGAAGAAGCCCTTGGCAGCGGTACGGATGCAGGAAGCAGGGTTCTCCTCGAGCGATATCGAATGGAAATACAGAGCTTGCGGAACGAACTGGACAGCCAGAAAAAGGCACAGGAAGGCAGAGAGGAAAGACCATTCGACTTCGAGGAGAAGCAGTTCGAAAGGGAAGCGGAACAGAGGCGGGAAGAGCAGATGCTCGAGATGCAACTCGCAAGAACGGCTCTGAACGACCGTATAGAGCATCTTAATCGCTTGATATTGTCTTCCAAATCATCTGGTGTCAATACAAATGGCAAGATGTCATCCATGAGTGTGCATCCAACCCTCTCTGCGAATCACAGGAGTGAAAGTTCCACGAAGACATTACGGTCTCTGCGGCCATCAGGAAGCCAATCGACGCTCGGAGGAGCTACACCGTCGCTGCAACGGACAGTATCCGCTGGCTCTACCATCACAGCAGCTGGGAAAGGAAGTGACGAGCAGTACTCGCCTGTGTCTTCGCTGGGCAACGAAGAGGACTCCGCAGGCGAGTTTGGAGATGGTACTGCGACATCGAAAGCGCAAATCCGCGCGCTTCAAGCGGACTTGGCCGATAAGCATCGGTATATCTCAACTCTGGAGAAGCGCTTGCTGCAAGCCCGGCGATCGAGTCATTCCAAGTCATCCGCTCTGGGTTCGCCAACCTCGCAAAAGAAATACAGCATGATCGAAGAGAATACCAGCACAACAGAGCTCTTACGAGAAAAGGACGCCGAGATTGCCGACCTGCGGGCACGCCTGGACGACAAAGACCGGATGGTCAACGCCCTCCGTTCTGCCGCTCGCCATCGTGATACTGCAGATTTCGCATCCGAGCTTTTTGGACCAGAGATCCGCAAGGAAAGCCACCATCAGAGCAACGGCAGCAAAGACAGTGGTGGCAGTGGGAACAGCGGCGGCAATGGAGTCCCCTATACCTCCCCCATCAGCCCCGTCCAGCTCCTCTCACCCAGCAGCTCTGTACAGTATAAGGACAAGGAAAAAGAGATGAAGAGAAAGAGTATAGACGAGATGACAAAGATATTGGATAGCATGATTAACGATCGAGTCCAGACCGGGGGGTTGATCATAGGGGCTAATGGGGTGGTGAGACCGCTGCAAGCCAGGAGAAAAGAGAGCTTGAGTGACGTACCCAGTGTCGGCGCCCTGGCTGCCACACTGAGGCCTATCTCGACCATCTCAGAAGGCGAGCCTTGACGGTATGGGAATTTGAGTTTGGCTTGAGCGATGTGTCGGTTCCCGTCATCATGTCTCTTCAGCGTTCGCTTCGGATACCCCTGGTCTTTGCTTCCTGATACCCACAAAGTAATGGTACAGATTCTCGTCGCATTGAAATAGGTTTCGCGCTTCAGCGGTGTCTTCTGTCGCAAGGGATGAAGGTATGGAGGTGGTGATGCATGGGAGAAATGTACCATGACGGTGTACCGTGTAACAGTCTCCCGTGGACTTCTTCCTGAAGATATTTCAATAACGGACGTGCTAAGAACGACGGTTGAGGATAGAGTAATAACATCATCTACCAGTCTGTTGGGACTGTATCCATTACCCGTAAAGCCACCTCAATCTGTATCCAGTGCTTTGTCAAGATGCTCACGGCAAAAACCATTGGGGAAGAATGACCACTGATCTATATTCATGCTGGCTGGCTTTTATTAAATCCTGTTATCGCACAAAGAGATCTATGTATTGATGCTTGATAGCCAATGTCTGTGTTAAATGATGTTTCGCATGCTGCCGAGCAAACAAAGGAAAGGAATCCTGTCAACTGTCCAACCGGCCTGGATCTCCTGGTTTCCCACTGAGGCCATCCTGCAGACAGTGTCCGGAGGAACAGAGGCCTTGGAAAGACTGACAAACTTTTCCAACCCTTAAGAAAAGCACAATTACCGTCCACGACCATGACCAATGCTGTCTCTTATCTCGTCATACAGCTTCCAGCCCCCCATCGGCCCGAAGTCTGAGCACCATGGCTTTCCTGACCTCCGGTACGGCGCTGTTGGGCTTTTCGAATCCGTAAGCATCACGCTGCGCCTCCGCCTCTTCATTCCAAGAAGCTCCAAGAATCTCCTTTCTCGCCTTCCAACTCTCAACCTCCAGAACAGAACTGTCTTTGCTCAAGCAATGCAGACGCACCCGGCACCGTTGAATGCCCACGTCTTGAAAAGCCCACAGGGGTTTGATCCACTGAGCTCCGATCCCTGCTTTGTCTGCCAGGTCGAAGGGCGCAAACCAGAGCGGTGATTTGTTTAGCGTGAGATCGAGTGAGAGATCGGTCAATGAAATGCACTGGTCTGCGATGCGCCAGCACAAGTCTTCCCACAACCGGTCGTGCTTGGCTTTCCACTTTTGATCTTCAGTGCGATTCGGTTCGCCGTAGGCACGGTACTTGATTGCAAGTTGCGTCAAGGCTTTAGTCGCGGTTGGAGAGAGGTTGTTCAAGAAGTGGCGAAGTGCCCCCAGGCCATTAAAGGCAAAGGTCGATTTTGAGTAGAACACTGAGCATGCCTCCATATGCATTTCATTGCAAACGGCGAGGAGAGCGGCAGGACCGGAATGGATGGAACCTTCTGCCAATCGTTTCTGGCTGGGTACGCGCCGGGAGCAGTCAAGCTGACGACGGCGTCTGGCAGCATTCGGTTCAAGGTGAGGTTCGTATGCGCTGCCTAGCCTAGGTAGCTGATAGGTCAGACTTTTGCTCTTGTGGTTATTGTTGACCCATCTGATGTCGTAGTTCTGCTTTACGATTGCGTAATCGTAAATTTTGTTTCTGAGTTCTCCCGGAAGTTCGAGAAATGGAAAATGTCCCTTTGGCGCGTATCTCAGTGCACGTTTCGTAGTAGGCTCACAAGGTAAACATACGACTGGTTTCTTAGGACGATGTAGATGTTCTGATCCCGAAGGACTGAGGTTCTGATCTTGGGTCAGGCCTGGGATGACCTCCTTTGGTCGTTGACGATACAAATGGCTTGGGCTATGTGGAATGTGATGGCTGGTTGGCTGCTGCGGTGGAAGACGGACGCCTACCTGGCCCCGTGGCAGCTCGGTGCCAGAAAGAGTCTTCTTTTTTTTTGACGCTCTGATTAGCTTGTCGATCTCCGCTCTTTTACTTGCGAGGCTCTTTTTGGGAGCCGGGGCTTGACTCGACTTCCTCTTTCCCATCGTGGGTTAGGCGTTGGACAGCTTCGTTGGGAGGTGAACGCGTCAAATAGAAGGCTGCAGTCACCTGCAGATATGCGCGGGAGGTTGATATCGCGATCTGTTTCGAGGGACTGTTCTCGAAGGTTTCTAAAGCACTGGTAAACAGTAGATGATTTGATTGTGCAAGGCTTCTTTCAAGAGTCACAGTGAAGAGTAATGCTCATCCATAAAACATGCAGCCTTTGAAAGGGGAAGGGGCAAGGTGGTTGTGCACAAGTAGTCTGTGTAGAAGACTTAGAAGGAAGTGAGAGAAGATGAGAGGTGAGAGATTTTTGATTTCAGAATAGCAGTGAAGGGAAGATGTCTTCATTAAATATGTTCCTTTTATTCATGTTGTTTTATTGGCCGACCAATTCACTTTTTCATTGTGTCAAATAGTCAATAGCAGGATGAGCAAGACCAAAGTTGGAGTTGAAGACATAGCGTCACTTTGCTTCGTGTTGTCCGACTCGACGAATAGCCCATGAATGCCAAGCCATCATCGAACAAGGCCGACCTCCTCCCTTAGTAACAGCCCATGTGTCATGCTTGGAGCGGACCATGACTGCAGCTGACGTGGGAAGTCGTGTGCGCCAACGTGGTACAACGGCAAGCACTGAAAGGAGATAAGAAGATCACATCCTTGCTGCTTCAAGCTTGGGAATCCATTCCACTTCCATAGACATGTCTTCCATTGTGGGCAGAGACCCCCAGGACAGCGGTGAGCAAAGAAGGGAAAGTATTCTCGTGCATCCGGCAGTGATGCTGCAATATACCCTTAGCTTGTTTATGACCACAGCTTTCACCGATACTAGGAAGATGCATGGATGCAGCTACAAGACAGAAGTATGGATGGAGCCTAACACCAGGCTTCTGTCCCCTCCGCCACCATGCTCTCCTATTTTATAGCCATCTCAAAGCCTCTCTCCCCCATTCTCTTCTTCACTTCTTCGTATATCTCACCCGGACTTTTCACAGCCTTGATCTTCACCACCCTGTTTTCCTTCTCAAAGTAGTCCACAACCGGCATGCTCGTCTCCAAAAAAGTCTTGAACCGCTTCTTGATACTCTCGGCATTGTCATCAGCACGGCCACTGGTCTTTCCCCGGTTGATAAGTCGCTCGGTCATAACGTCTTCGGGGCAATCGAAAAAGAGGGTAAACTTGGAGGGGCACACGGCTTCTTCAAAGCGGATGGCTTGGTCCATTTTGCGGGGGAAGCCTGGGCGTAATAAGCCGTGGCTGCTTCGTCACATCATATAAACTTGACAGAATGTCCAAAGGTTAGACGCACCGTCAATCAGGAATCGCCCCTTTCCCTTGTTCTGGTCCATCATAGCATTCTCCAATAATTGCACAGTCACCTCCATCGGCACAATTTTGCCATCAGCAATGTATTCCTTAATCATGCCTCCGAACTCGCTACCCTCCCTGTTCTGCTCCGCTCGTAGCAGGTCTCCGGCAGAAAGGTGTGTGAAGCCATAGTCTCGTACCAGATTAGCACATTGGGTGCCTTTGCCAGCACCTGGGCCACCCAGG
This sequence comes from Xanthoparmelia taractica, assembly GCA_033085395.1. Classification (NCBI taxonomy): domain Eukaryota; kingdom Fungi; phylum Ascomycota; class Lecanoromycetes; order Lecanorales; family Parmeliaceae; genus Xanthoparmelia; species Xanthoparmelia taractica. The sequence goes on along the minus strand of JANQBS010000240.1, from coordinate 37,307 downwards.
ACGTAGATGACCGAAGTCTCGTCGGCCGAAAAGGCGGGCGTGGATTTTTCTGGGGCCGATAGGCGGGGTGAGGTGGGTGCCATGGTATCCGACAATCGAACTCTGAAATTACTTTGGTGTCACAGAAGGGCCACGAGGCTTTTGGGGCTCGTTGGCGCGGGCCTTGACCATATAAACGTAGGCTCCTGTTCCAGCGAAGAAGATGAAGACGAATGGCCAAACCTTGAGGGTTTGATTAGGCTGTGGCCGCGAGACGTATGTTCTGCGGTAAGGGGGAGCTGGTCTCGTGCAGCCGCGGTCTTGTATAATTGAATGTTTCGACCTTGTGAGAATGTGGTTTTCTGTCGAAGGGGCGTGAGTGGACATGTGGGAAGGGTTTGCGATGAATGCACCTAGGGAAAAGGAATATGCACCGAGTGTCGATTCTGAGGGCTGTCGATCGGAGATATCTGCCTATCAACACCCCTGCACTATCTACTCAGTCGATGTTCCTACAAGATGATACGCTTTTATGTCTCTACCTACACTCATCACCTCAGCCAAGTCCATTCAAAACATTCCAGGGTAGACATGTTGGAAATTCTCTCTGGCAGGTTTATAGATTCCAAGGACCCTTGAACTAAACACCATCTCCAGTATATGAAAGAAATTGGCATAAACATTGATGAAGAGCCATCCCCCATGCTCTTGACTATTGACTTCCTTGAAGACCTATCGTAAAGTACTGTGCTGCAATCGAGGACTGGTAGGTGGACTCTCTACGCGACCTTCTACCGTATAAGCCTGTCCTGGTTCATTCCCAAAATCCATACTCTGTGGTTGGTAGCCTGGACTCTGAAGCGGGCTCGCGTACGCTCCGGGTATGGGTACTGCATCATATGTCTGCTCGCCTGGCGCTGCCGGGACATGCTCCTGGACTTGTGGTGCTGGCTCAAACCCATCCTGCGGCAGAGCAGGAGTGGCAGAGTGAACCTTGATTGGGGGCGGCTGTAAGTTGAACGGCTTTGGTTGGGAGAATGACTCGTGTTTCGAAGCGAATTGGGTGGATTCATTGTAATATTCGCCATTTTCCGCCGCATCAATCGGATCATCGTGAATGTGTGCTGGGAACGTGGAAGTCATGGGAGTCTTCTGAAAGCCAGGGGTATTGGGCGCAGATTGACTCCTGAGTTGTGCCAGATAAAGATCAGAGCGAGCTTTGTCACGCAGATCCATTGATTTGGCAAGCCTGCGCTTGGAGTGGAAGCGGTAAAAGACAATGGCGTAAATGCAGATGGTAAGAACTTCGACAATGATCTCGATGAATGCGCAAAGAAGCGACCAGTGCTACGGACAAGAGTCAGTATAATCAAATTCCGTACGAATCAGAAAGCTTCGTACCTGGAGTCTGCATATTAATGCATAGTCGACGTCTTGCTGGAACAGATCCTTGCGTTTGCCGTCTTTGCAGGACCAACCCCACATATCCTTGCCATTCCCGTTCTTCTTGCTTTCATTCAATATTGCAGCACCGACAGCCCACATAACTATGCTGAACGTGAAGAAAGCTATAGAGAAAACGGTGTAATAGATGGCGGCCTTCTCTGCTCGCTTATGACCACCTCTCCAGTATGCGTAAAAGATGCCAAGGGAGAACGCCAGCGATACGCAGGCGATGCAGAGCAGGGTGATTTGCGGCCACGTCTTCTGGCTAGGAGCCCAAGCCGGGAGGTTGCTTCGGGAAGGCAGCGATTTCGTGGTATTGAATATCGTGAAAGTGGCTGAGAGCATAGATAAGACAATGAGACTGCAGCTGAAATTTGTCACCCGAAGACACATCTTGGCCATCCGGACTCGAGTTTTGACTTTCTGGAATTGAGAGTTAGCATTCAGTCCAGCAATCTGCCGTGGAGTCTCGTACCAAGTCTTTTGCATTTTCCTTCTCCGTATGGGCTTCGTGTTTCTCCAGGATTTGCTCCTCATGAAACGTCGGGCTGAGTGGATTCGCTAATCGTCCAGGGGTCCCAGGCGGCTTCAAGGCACTTTTTAAAGGTGAGTTTGGGGTCAATGGGACTTCCACACCCGCATAGGATGAGTGTTTAGAGGCTTGGTTATCGGCCACATAGCCGAAGCCCACATCGGAGGGTTGAGGTTGAGGCATGAGGTGCTGAGTATTAGGCCGAGGGTCGGCGAAAGGCGGCCGTCCAGCTGTGCTGGGACCGATGGGTGAGTTGACAGAGGTCGCTTCCGCGAAGCGTGCGGTTCTGGGCGTCTTGATTGAAAGTCCGGACGAAGAGCTTGACGACGTCCTCGGACGAACCGTCACTTGACTGTTCTTGATCTTGTCGTCTGTGAGAGATCGCTTCGGACCAGGTTCTATAGGAGACACCGGATCGTAAGTCCGATGTTGAAGGTTCGACATGCTAAAGCGACGGTATGGCTCGCGTGAGATGCTCAAGAGGGCAACTCTTGGTATAGCACAATGCGCCTCTTCAAGATCAAGTGTAGGAGATGACAAACGGTATCAACAAGATGCAGCTCTTGAGAGAAGTCGCAGGTTTGAAGGATAGAGGAAGGTGTTACAGGAGGAGACCGGGCTTACTTGGAGAGTGATGTGGGTGGATACGCTGGAAGAACTCCAAGCGCTGGGCCTTAGGATCTGGACGCCATAATTAGAACATTGGAAACTGAAGGTGGTGTCATATTAAATTAAGAATGGCTTTCTTTGCATTGAGCAGAGTTGCAAAGGCTGCCAACCAGTGGGGAAAAGCAGGGCAATATCAATAGCATGGGCGCGAAGCCCTAACAAAGAGACTTAGGAGGGGCTTTGCAAGGTGTGATAGGATGAGGTGCAGGTAAGCTGGAGCCCAGAAATAGACGCCCGGGAAGCAAGTGTCATGCATGTGCTCCCGTAGTGATTACTTCACACTAGCCGCCTGAAGGCCAGACACATCCACAGTTAACCCTTGCATTGTTATCCTTGTTCTTTGGATTCATCTCGGACGCAAGAGCTCATGAGCTCATGGCCAGGTGGTTTGGCGAAGAACGGAGTATCTCTTGTTTGGCGCTGGAACAGAATGTTCGCACGATCAGTCCTCTTCAAAAACAAGATTCATAGGAAAAAGAGCCCATTCTGATTGCAGCGGCAATACCTATAGGTGATTTATCCAATCAAATCAATGTCACTCCAGTCCAACAGGCCTCTCCAACATAACATGACCACCAATCTGCGCTTACCTAGCTTTGCGGAAGCAGGCAACGGGTAACCCTCGCTATGGGACTAGTGCCTCCCGTCTGCACTATAGTGGTTAGTAATACCTTATCTATTAACCACTGAATCGAAACACTTGTCACCTCGTCTCTGGCACTTTAGGGTACCTGCCTTACTTAGCCACTGCTACCCTGACGCTACTACACTACGCAATGGAACTGCAAAGGATAAGTTGACGTCTATTCTCTATTTGTTTGATTGGTCTCTTCGAAGTTGTAATTTTCCTAGGCATTCTCTTCCGGGTGAGTGTGGTAGTACATCTATCAATTGTACAAAGGTAGCTCCGGTTAGAAACAGCTGACATCTATAGTCCACAAAGGTGCCGGCGATCCCCTCAGAACCATTCTGTCTTCTAACTAACCAACCGCCATAAGAATGCCTGGCTGCTAGAATCTCCCGGCCACAGCTAGAATCATACTTGTGGTACCTGCAACACACTACTAGGAACATTTAGTCCTCCTAGGCAGCCTCAACCTTTTTTCCCTTGACCGACTTCCATTCCATGCCTAGCGCACCAATGATGGATAAAACTGCCATGGCAACAGAAACGTAGTATGCATGTGTGAGTGCATCGTTGTATGCGACCAGGACGCCTTGAAGACTACCAGAATCGACGGCGGTTCGTAGACTCGTTGCCCCCGTTTTCAGGATAATCGAGGGGTTCAGGATAGGTACGTTGGTGGCAAGATTGGTAGAGAGGCGATTTGTGAAGATGTTCTGCCCAACTGCAATAAAAAGGGCGCCCCCAAGGTTGAGACTGAAATTCATGATAGCTAAATTGAGGTTCCGGAGTCAGTATTGCCTATCTGAGAAGGTATATCGAGCCTTAAAAGTACCTGTTGCTGTTGGGATATCTTCCAAAGTGCACACGGTTTGAGCGGCAATGACCCCTTGCTGCATGCCAGCACCGACACCAAATCCATAAATAGCTTGATAACCGATCCACTTGGCATGGCCAGTCCCGACGTTAAACGTGGACAGCAACCCAGCACCCGTGGCCATAAGCAAAGATGAGACAATCATCCATGGAGTGTAGTAGCCAAGGACGGTGATAATAATGCCTGAGATTATGGATACCACGACAAGTCCAAGAATCATAGGGATATTTCTAATACCAGATTCGACGGCTGAAACGCCTTTGATGGCTTGAAACCAGATAGGAATGTAGTAGACCACTGTAAGAGTTAGTGTCAGCATATATCCAATGGTAAGAATTCCCAAGCTGTATGACACTGTGAGGCGCGAAAAGAAACCTTCGCTCCTAGGACTACTCATGTTTGAGGCCCCAAGCCTAACTTGTACAATAGGTGTGATGATTTAAGGAAACATACATACGGACGAAGAAGGAGCCGCCCAAACAGAAGATGAACCAGCAACCAAAGGCTATGCTCCTTTTTTTAAGAATCCGGGGTGGGACAGTTGCACTGTCTCCTTTCCAAAGTTGTACGCCAGCAAAGGCAATGGCGAGCACTCCAAAAATCACAAAGAGCGCAACAACCCTCCCTATACGGGGTCAGTCAAATAGACCCATTTTAATCACGGAACTTGAGAAGGCCAATCTCACCATTGCTCCAGTGATATTTCGACCCTCCCCATTGTAATGCGAGCAAGAGACAAATGATACAAGGCATGAAAAAAACAGTCCCGATGGGATCAAACTGTTTCGCGCGTTCCAAAAAGCCGATCGAATTCTCGTTTTGGCGTACAGGTGAAGTGAAAAAAAGTGCAATGCCGAGGATCGTCACCGCTCCAATGGGCAGATTAATGTAAAAGCACCATCTCCATGAGACTTTGTCCGTGAAAGCACCTCCCATTAGAGGCCCAGCGACTGATGCCTGAAAGGTTCATCAGGTCAGTAGTTGCTCTCATCGGGCGAATATTAGAGTCACAAAACACGCAACCGGACCATGAGCCCCGTGATACGTTTGTGGATTTTCGAGAACAAACAAGGAATGAAATTACTAGGCGATTGATAGGCGTAGGGGGTGAAGTCCTACCACACCATACATGCCTCCAATAATTCCGGAATATATCGGCCTCTTGACGAGGGGTACTGCGTATGCTATGATACTGAATTGCATTATTATCATTAGCATTGCCATGCGAGGGGGAACATCGAGGGTTGGAGCATGCCAAAGTACAAACGCCGGAGACATGTCACACGGTTTAAAACTGGGGCTCAAAAGAGGGAAAAAGGAACCCCGAAAAGACATACACGAGAGCACCGGAAAATATCCCAGCAGCTCCAACGCCTGCAATTGCGCGACCAATAATCAAAGCAACAGACGTAGGTGCTGCACCACATACGACTAGAATGATGCTTAGTACACGGTTTGTTTTAAAGGCGTCAGAATGGAAGTGTAACGTTTACCTGAACCAACCTCGAACATGAATATAGCGGCCAGATAGACGTATTTGATACTGAAGAATGTATATAATTTGCCGAAGAAAAGTTGAAAAGCACAACAGGTGAGTAAGTAGGCTAAGGGGAAGGGTGTGTTAGTATAAGGCTCCGATGTAGAAAATTTGATGTAGTAAGTGTGCATGCCTACCTGCTCCATACCAACCCACATCATCGAGAGCTTTGAAGTGATCTGTAATCTTCGGGATTGCAGTAGCGATGATGGTGTTGTCCTATGTCAGTATCAGTTCTCTAACCACACAGATGATGCTGGCGCTGCCCTCTCGAGAAACGGGTGACTCAATATCATGTGCATATCCGATGGTGGTAAAGACTAGAGAACGGAACTCACCAGGGCCATTAGAAATACCGAGAGGCTTAGTGAGGCTATGATAATGCCCAATTTCAGACCAGAAGGATATTCTGGTTCATCCGAAAGATTGTCTAAAGCTTCCGCTTCGTCCAGGGGAGTTGTCTCAACAACCCTCTTTGCTCTCTCGTGGTGGGAGCTGTGCTGGGAGGAGGCGCGTGAGAGTGATTTTCCCTTTTCTATATGACTTGTGGACGTATGCTGGCTTGAAGGAATGAGGCTGGGGGCGAGAGCATCTTTTTCCATGCTGAAGGGTTCGGTAGGCTTCGTCCGGGAGAGGGTATATTTCACTGTTGGAAGCGGAGGGAAAGGAGTAGGATGGAAAGGGTGTAATGACTCCTAATCCTTTGTTAGTGGCAGGACGAAAACAGTCTGTTCGTTTGGCAGATATACTGGAGAGCCAGCGTGCTTGCGGGTTGGGTTATGTGGAAGGCGGAGGGTCAAGCATATCTGTGTTTATAATAGTAAAAGCCATCGTGTTTTAGGGAAATGGTCTTAAAAACCCAAAACAATGACAAGGTCATTTTCGGACTTTCGTGAACCCTTCGACTCCGTGCGGCTCAAAGTAGATCCGTCAAAAACACGAGTACGAGTATGCGGAATGATGATGCTGGGGATTAAGTATAAAGTAGTTAGCGCAATTCTCAGCTTGGGTAAGGTAAGTGGACTAGCTACTGGTTCGAATTTTTCACTTTATTAGTGAGTAAAGTTCTAAAGACTTGCGTACGAGGGCCAAGTAAATACGTATCTCGACATCTACCTAGTTCTAACTTTTAGGGTAGGTAAACCGAGGTGAATCTACCCCACCTTCCGATGCACTCCCCAATGATATTCATCCCAGAGCCAGGTACGGAGCTGCCATCTAGGTAAGCCCCCTCGGCTCCTTCCGCTTTCAAAGACAGATCGATCTTCAGATAAACGCACTGGCCATTCATACGCTTCCTTTGATCTGTACAAATATCTTCACGTAAACCTACCTACGAAGTACCTTCTCCCCCTCGTTACCATGCACACCGAAGCAGCCAGTGTCTATGCTCCTCTAGAAGGCCGTCCCATCAAGGGCACGATATGCCTGTTTGACGTAGATGGCACCCTCACCCCAGCCCGCCAATCTGTTTCTCCCCAGATGCTCCAACTCCTGTCCGCCCTTCGTCACAAATGCGCCATAGGATTCGTCGGTGGCTCTAACCTTGTCAAGCAACAAGAACAGCTCGGAACACCCTCCATACCCGTTATTGGCCTCTTCGACTTCTGCTTCGCCGAGAATGGCTTGACGGCGTATAGACTGGGAGAGCAATTGGCGAGCAACAACTTCATTGGATGGCTGGGTCAAGAAAATTACAAGCAGTTAGTCAACTTCTGTCTAAGGTACATTGCGGATATTGAGTGTCCGGTAAAGACCGGAACTTTCGTAGAATTCAGGTACGTCTCGCTTGCCGTGCCCGACTAGGCAGATTCTATCGATGGCAACGTAGGCCCAACATCTCCATCCGCGCTAACGCTATGCCTGGTGATAATGAAGGAATGGTATGATCAATGTCTCGCCCGTTGGCCGTAATGCCAGCATCCAAGAGCGCAACGACTACGAAAAGTACGATAAGCAGCATCAGATCCGTGCCACATTCGTCGAAGCTCTTAAAGAAAACTTTAGTGACTTTGGCCTAACGTACGTAGGCCTATTCTTTCATTGACAGCTGCTGATATGTATGATCGCAGCTACTCAATCGGCGGACAGATTTCTTTCGACGTATTTCCCACTGGCTGGGACAAGACTTACTGCCTGCAGCACCTGGAGACAGAGAAGTCTCTTAGCGGTGTTGACTATTCGACCATCCATTTCTTCGGCGATAAAACATTCAAGGGTGGAAACGACTATGAGATCTTCGAAGATAGAAGGACAATTGGGCATAGTGTTGAAAGTCCGGAGGATACCATGAGGATAGTGAAAGAATTGTTCAACCTTTAGGTAGAGGGAACGGGAAGATGGATGAAATTGAAGGATCGTGCTAGGAGACCAATAGCGACTACTTGCTGAAGCTTCTCATTGAGCTTTATCAGAGGGTATTGGAGTATAGGATGTGGATCATTGGTGTTTCTTAGCTCTATTAGCATAGCGATGCCCAAGAGAGGCTGGATCTCATGCCAAAACCTGATAGCTTCGAACGTCAAACCATCACTTCCCGTACGGTACCCTCCCGCTAGCTCTCTGAAGACATTTTGGCTCTACCTGGCGTTTCCATCCTTAATTCCCTAGCTAATACCCAGACGATGCTCTTTATCACGGCTTTTGGGTCCGCCTTACAAACTCCATATATGCCCATGGACGTCATCCAGCATCAGCGCATTACAGAATGAACTGCTTTGGCTCCAATAAAACAAAGCGTTACTCGAATCTACCGTAATCATACTTCCACTGTGAACCACAAGCATGCTACAGTAATGCAACACGTCACATGAGTAAACGCCAGGCACCCAAAATCAATGCAGCTGTTCCCGTGCATACACCCCTAAATCGATCGTTAGCGCAAGCAATACATCTCCTTATACTTCCCCGGTTCTCATTGCGTTGGACCGGTGACTTACATTAGCCACTGTAGAGTACTGAACTTGACCCCCTCCACCCTCTCCCTGAGACCTGCAACCTCTTGCTCTATCCTTGTCTCTGTCTCCTTGATCTTTAATTCCTGTCCCTTGGCTTCTTCCCTGATTCGACCCTTCTCAAGGTTCAAATCTAACCTTACGCTTGCCTGAGCGCGATTCACTTCGTCACGAAGTCTGGAACTGAGCTTCGCCAGATCATTAGATAATCGCTCGTGCGAGGCTAGTGTCATGGATGTGTCGCTGGAATCGAGGGCTAGGAGCTCGGAGCGGAGTTTTGTGAAGTCGACTTTCTGTGTGTAAGTACTCCGATCGGCATCTGCAAAGGATATTCCGTCAGTGACGAATTGGCACGAGCTCCAGGCTGGAGGATTGGAGACCTTCTCGAAGCACCATGGTGCGAGTCAGGTTCTGAATGGACTCTTCAATGACATCCGAAAGTACGAGCATCATGGCTTTTGACTGCTCTTCAGAGAAACCTTCATCTTTAAGGCGTTGCACAAATTTCAGGGTATCGAAGTGATGGTCGCGAGAAAGGAATGGCGTCGTCGATAAGTACTTTCGGTGGTTGCGCGCAGCGTCAAGGGGCCTTGCGGAAGGTGCATGTTGCCGATATGGAATCAAAGGCGACAAAGCGCGTGCCTTATTATTGCATCTCCGTGTTGTTGACGAGATAGGACGGTGGATGGGCTTGCTCCCAAGCGCAGAATCCGTGCTAGGAGGATTTACTTGGGACGCAACAGCCCAACATGAGGGGCCCGAAGCCTTGCGCGTCAGCTGAGGTAGCAAGAAGCGCGGGATAGTAGCAGTACTAGGATTCATGATGGGAGCACCGTTGCAAAAACTTTTAGACTCAGGTGCGGGTTGCTTGTGATGCTTGGCAAGACAGGCCAAGCACAAGGACGTAAGAACCCTTATACTTAGCAGGTCTAAGCTATATTAGGTTTAGATCATTATCAGGTGATTACCTTACCTTAGCGGGCTGCCTTCCGAAAAAAGGGTGTTGCAAATGTGGGTGACGGATGGTTTGCAGCTACGTACTGAAAATTCTGACTATACAAGCGATAGGGCTGAGTAGTGCCAAATTCCAACAAAGGGCGCTACTACACCATAGCGCTATCCAGAACTTTTGTTGTCCAGCCTCGCACGGAATACATATCAGCAACATGCAAATGATATCTGAGTTTGGTTCTGACGGAAGTGTTCATTTTGCCGTCTGAGTAAGGTCTGACGGCGACTTGACCTTGATACGTGATCAGTACCTGGGCATTCTGAGGCTTCCTTTGCAATCTCAATCTCTGAGGGCTGATTTGCATCTCTAAGGGCCATCATGCCCCGGAAAGTCAGCGGTGAAGGATATTGTCCCTTAGTGTTTTGTTGTTCGATGCACCCGCACATCTAGAACCATCCGTTGGATCCCACCCCCATACAGCGTTGCTGATAGACAGATGCAGCTCTGTTTGCTCCGTTGTCTGTGCTAACCGATAAGGTGATCATCTTATCAGGCCTATCAAAAAGGGGACTGCAGGTACTAGCGGAATGGCAGACATGCTAGTTGTACGCTTCGTCCATTCGGGCATTTTACTACAATGATCATCCTTTCCACGTTTCCCAGCTCCTGCCCTTGGATGCTACCGGATCAAATGACACATTACGGCAATGATGACTGATGACTTTCAGAGCAACACAAGAAGTCCTCATTCTGGGATTATCCCTACCGGAACCAATGCCAATATTCGCTCTCGTGGCTCCAACCATCGACTGATTATCCCGTCTTCAGGGGGTTAACAGACGGCTGCAATCCTGTTCCACTCGATCGGTCAGGTGCATGCGGGCGGATGGCATATATCGTGCTATCATGACCCACGAAACGAGGGTCATGGGCTCGCGGATGGCATGGCTATCACCGTTGAGCGATTCACCAGTGCTGGCGCGCCGAGGGCGTTCGCCTGCCCGATATCACCAAAACAGCAGTGACAGCGGATGGGCGTCTGGCCTGTTACTGAGAGCAAGTTGGCGCCGTGACCAAGGCTGGGTGAGAAGTACCGGACCTCAGGGGAGGCCAGGATACTATCTTCTATGGTAGAAGACACTCATAGACTTATTTGACAAATGGTCAGGGTGAGATTCATGTAAGCCATTTATATCATGGAGCAATGGACTTCTCAAGCGTCAGTCATTACGTGTCGAGTGTCTTTCAACGAGTGCTTTTAGCAATAGCGAGATAGGCTGCGTATATTTGGCCGAGAAGAAATCTAGTCGATTGCCAGCTAATGATCCTGGAAGAATTATGTGAACCATTGGTGAATGAAGATGTACTGAGTATCCAAGTGAATACCTCTTACCCTAGTCGATTGTATCAAGTCATCGAAGGTTTGGCATCTTTCTTTAAGCCTACAATGTAAATGCACTCACATTTGCTAACTCGAGACGTGATACATATCGAATTCATTCAGGCTCGCGCGACACTTGAGTCTGTCCTTCGTCATACATGAGCATGTAGCGGCGCTCACCCTAGGCTGGAGGTGGGCGTGAGGACGCATATTTTCGCTGTCCAGAGCGAGCCCATGACCCATAAATATCAGGCCAACGCGTCGATCATGGGAAACCACGCTGATCCGATCTCCACATAGTAGGCATAGTTTTACTGTGGCGATGCTGCTTGTTGTCACCAAGCTCGTCTCCAGTCATCTCAACATCTGCTCTGGATCTGGCTCCAACCATAAACAAGCATACATTTGAAGCCATCGTATAGGATTACGTCCCAAATGCCAGCCGCTAATGATTATAGACGGCAAAAATCGCAATTCCTATCAGTCACCTTCAGTGATTTCAGCGGTGAAGTCCTTCTCAATACTTAGCTCCTCCAAGCCCGGCTCGGTGCCTAACACGAGTCCCTTCTCGTTCGCCAAGTGCAGGAGGCATATGAAGCAATAAGACGTTGAGATGTCTGCCATAGCTTGCTCGGGATATACTTGTTGCAGGTTATTCATCACAGACGTGAACTTGAGGGGACTTTCGCTCCATCGCGTTGGAGGCTCAAAGGGAACGAGTGCTGGAGAGTTGGTCTGCGCAAATTTCAGACATTGACCAAAGACAGGGTATAGAGATAACCAACCTCTTCAAATCCAATGCCTCTCCACATCTCCTCCTTCAATCTTCGCACATCAACCTTCTTAGCTACACGGGCATACTGCACGTATTCTGGCCGTAGTCGTCGACTTTGCGTCACGAGCTGCGTCCCAAAAGCACCTTCCTGGCTTCCTCCAGTGCCGGTCAAAGCATCTGCAGTACCTTGGTTTTTGAACCCAGCATCACCTCCTAAATCTGGCGAAAATGCTTCTCTAGCGTCCGCAAACTCATCGTCGTCTGGAGGACCATTAAGGAAGCCAAGTCCATCGTCTTGGAAGAAGTTTGCATCGTAATTGCCTTGTGGCGCTCCTTCGTCTGGCGAGACCTGGTTTGCTGCATTCTCCTTCTGTGCCCAGAACGCTTCGTCCACGTCATTCTCCGGCGCTTCTTTTTGCCTTGACGCCGTACGACCGTTACACCCCAGCCCATATCCCCGCGATCCCATCCGCGCTTTGGGTTTGAGAAACAGTCGTAGGAGCTGCCGCGAGTTAAAGTGCTTATCATCAGGTAAAAGGTTCCGTGTCTTTGATTTCAATTGCGATTTGGGTAAGCAAATAGCCGCATTGGAAATCGCAGGGGTGTACAGCATCTCCGCCAGAGCTGGACTTAGGGGCGATGCGAAGTCGATCTCGAAAGGTTCCTTCTCTTTCCGTTTGGATTGGGCTGGTGCAGAGCTTTTGTTGATGTCTTTGATCCTCCGTATCCTCCAATGCTCTGGTCCGGCCCAATTCTTCCGTAATGCATTGTCAAAATAGCTGAGAATATCCTCATGCCCCCCGTCCATTTTCTTGCGATGTAAAGACACTGCGTATTGATTGCCGTTAGGAACAGAATCGCCGACTCCTGCACCTTCTTCAGCTTGGCCTTGATCAATGCCTCCTTCTTCGAATCCCACATCTCTGAAATGCGTTTGGACCTCAAGAGCGGCATTTTTCGCCCATGCCTCACCACCCTCCCCAAAGCTGGCTTCAGCACCGATGTCAAACCCGCCGAGAACTCCATCATCATCTTCAAATCCAGCGACGTTGTCACCATCGAGAAATACGCCAGTTTGGTCGCCAAGGCCCCCGGATACAGTGTTTCCCTTCTCTTGCCGAAAGTCTTCCGATGCTTTCAGAAACGGAATGTCTAAAGAGCCGGCCATATTGCCTATGTCGAAATCCTTCAGAGAAGGACAGATATCGTGTTCATCCAATATTGCGAGATCAGGGAAGTATCTATTTCCTAACGCATCGATGTCGATATCGCTTTGCTTATTTTCGATTGGCACTTCCGGCTGCTTCGTCCTGGCCTTAGATATCTTTGCCTCATCATCCCCGTCTTCCGCGCCATTACGGACCCTAATGCAGTCGCCTTCCGCAATTGCATCCCCAGCGTCATCGCTACTGTCGAAGACGATCCGGCCAGTAGAGTCAATTGCCAGATGATTAAGAAGCAATCCTTTTGCGCCGCCTTCGTCAAAGTCCGCTGAAGCTTTCTTGAAGAGAGGATCGACAGAAAATTCGAGCTCGAATTTCTTCAGCTGCAGTGATGTAAATGATGATGCTAGGGTCGCCTCTGAGGATCGTTGTGTCTGCTGTCTGTCAGTTCCACAAGCAAAAGACATAGCATCAAGATCGAGCGCACCCTTTTTCTCGCTTTCTTCCTCACGCCGTCATCGTCTTCCGCGTCTTCTCCCTCCTCGGCATCTTCGTTCTGTTCTTCATCACGACGGGTCTTTTTGGTACCGCTGTCCGCCAAGCCGCTCAGCAGTTTCCCCGTCTCTGTTGCGACGCTGTCGACCCGGCTTGTGTAAATCTTCACGCAGCCATCCAAAGTACAGCTGGCCTTTTGGAAATTGACACCGTCCCCTTCTTTAAGCAACGACATATCGTGGAAGTAGTCGATCAGGGCAAAGTTCCAGGAATTCGTAGCGTTGATCTTATTATCTGTGGCCATCTTCATCCATTCCTCGAAGTTCGCTAAGATTGGGACTCGCTTCATCGGCGTCATTGCGCTGGCCGCAACAACCGAAAGACCCCCATCGTCGATGTTCTCTTTGCCCCTTGCTACCTGAGTCCGAGGAGTTTTGGGGCTGTCACTGGCTGCCCGGTTGTAGTTGTTCAGCTTTCGCACTGGAGAAGCTGCGGCTTTCAATGAGTTTATTTGTAGGTCGTGAAGAGCTTGTCGAGATTGAAGTCGTACCGCCTTCTCTTGTCGGTCGTCATTGAGAGGGATCCTGCCGGCTTTAGCTCAGTCTACCCTCGTCAACGCCAAGGTGAAATACTCACTTCAAGGGCGATTGATTGGTTTGCTTGTGTGGTGTCGTAGCAGTCTTTGTGTTCGCGGGTGGCAGATTCGCAACCCTAGGCATCCTGCGATCAACCCAAATTGGGCATGTGGGTGAATAAAACCGTGCGAGATTTTGGTGTGAGATTGTCGCGATCAAGTCAACAAACAAAGCCAACTAGATGTTATATGGACTAGCGTTATACGGTGGTCCGGAAGTTCGAAGTGTGCAAAACACTGTAAATTACGTGATTACCTCGCCTTACTTTAATTTACAAGCTCAACGAGTCAAGTTTTTCCGTGAGCACTTCAAAATAAGGCCAGAATCGGATTAGCTCCATTAGGCTTGGACCCTCTACGGGTCCGACGCGTTGCAAAATAATTGTCTCTTTTCAAAGGGCAAGCTCGAGTGACACAAAGCAGCAAGAGCAACCCCCTCGAACCAGCATCAATGGCTTCGGTACTAGGAAAGCGTGCAAGACCTATCCAGTCTGCTTCAGGTATGCTGTAGCATAACGTTCTCATTGCCAGTCTTTCTAACTTTCCTAAGAAATATCTCCCATCTCGTCTCGCGTCAAGCGTAGAGGTAATATTCTCGTCACCAACGATGAGAATGCCGACCCAGCCTCTACGCACCATGTCCGAGACAACGCAGAACGCGGTGGAATTGGCCTGGATGAGCTGGATAGTATCAAGCACCATTCAGCCAGCTCTTTCCCAGTCAAGCGCTCCGCCATCGGTCAAAGAGTCGCGCTCTCTCCAAGAAAGGCTAATGATCAAAGAAAATCCTACAATGGTCCGTGTATTTCCAGCGCCAGTCTGGGACGGCTTGGTAGTTAACGTGGCCAGCAGAATACGAGACCGTTGTACAGCTTCCAACACCCGAAACTCCGCGGCACCGAGATGCTCCGTCAAAGCGCGTACCCAGTACGCCTCTCCGCCGAGTGAAATCTGTTGGCAAACCATTAACTCCGCATACGCCTCGGACGCCGTCCACTCCAAGCAATACACCGACAGTGTACAATTGTGCGCGCCAGCTGTTCACAAGGAGCGCAACCCCTGGTCGTCTAGTAGGTCGTGAAGAAGAGAGGAGCGAGCTGCAAACATTCCTCGAGGAGGGCATCAGATCCAAATCAGGTCGATGCATCTATGTCAGCGGGCCACCAGGTACCGGGAAAAGCGCGCTTGTTAGCGAAGTCTGTCGAGACGTTCGTGGAAAAGAAGGAGTCAAGGCAGCGTATATCAACTGCATGAGTGCGAAATGTTCGCAGGACGTTTATTACAAGTTGACCAGAGAATTCAATGATGACGACGATGAATTAGACTGCCACGAGATGGCGCATCTGCGCGAAATGCTTCTATCAAAAGGAGAACCCTCAGGTCATGTCTATATCGTGACCTTGGATGAGATTGACCACCTCATGGCTTTGGATTTGGAGATTCTTTATACCCTGTTTCAATGGTCACTACATGGCTCGTCACGACTCATTCTTATCGGAATTGCGAACGCGCTTGATTTGACAGACCGCTTCCTACCACGTCTAAAGGCAAGGAATCTCAAACCGCAACTCCTACCATTCCTTCCGTACACTACTTCTCAAATTACCTCCATCATCACTACGAAGCTCAAGTCGCTTTCGTTGCCGGATCCCACGATGCCTGTCGACTACCTCCCCTTTCTCCACCCGGCGGCAATTCAGCTTTGTTCCAGAAAGGCGGCATCTCAAAGCGGTGACCTCCGCAAAGCCTTCGACATTATTCGCCGCGCCATCGATCTGGTCGAGACCGAAACAAAGCAAAAACATCAAAGCGACCTAGCCGCCAAAGGTCTTCAGGTTTCTCCCTCGAAAGCGCCTCTGAACGAAAATTCCAATCTCTCATCGCCCAAACGCACCTCACTCACGCTCGCCGCCTCCTTAGCAACGCTCACGTCTTTGACAGCCCCTCGTGCCACCATTGCCCATGTATCACGTGTCTCTGCAGCAGCACTAAGTGGTGGCATCTCCCAGCGTCTTCAGAAGCTTAACTTGCAGCAGAAAGCTGCTCTCTGCGCCCTTGTCCACCGCCAAAAGGCTTCCAGAAAAGTAGCAACCTCGATATTCGCGACGCCGTCAGAATCTTCTCCCGTGCAAAGTATAAGAAAGCTCTACGAAACCTACTGCACACTGTGTAAGCGAGAGGACGCGCTGCACCCGCTCTCAAGTACCGAATTTGTGGACATTTTGGGGGGTTTGGAGACATTAGGGCTCTTGGGAGAGGAGAATCGTGGAAGGGGCCTAAGCGGAAAAGAGGGAACGCCCACCCGCAAAGGCAAACATGCTGGGAAGGAGAAGAGATTTGTAAGTTTTGTCGACGAAGAGGAGGTGAAGGGTTGTCTAGAAGGAGTGAGTGGAGGCATTCTGAGGGGTTTTTTGGGTCCAGAATGACTGAGCCGTTGCGGTAGGCCGGACATGGGATTAGCAATGTGATGTTTCGCATTCGAGTCCGCATTACAATGTATAGAAATCATGCATTCGTTCACTCGAGTCTAGCTCTAGCATTGTTAAGACCTTTCTTATTCACAAGGCGGTGCTTTGACTTATAGGTGGACTGCTTTGGCGTATTGTTACAATGAAGTGAAACCGACTTAGACCGCGCTCTCGCGAGCCAAGAGGCTCGAAGGCCATCCAATGCACTTAGTCCATTCAATCGTCCATGGGCTTATCGCTCAATTGAACCCCATGCCTCTCCACACTTCCAGCACCACCTTCGGACTCTAGGCTAGTTCTGTTCCCTGTTTCCAAACTGTTTCTGTTCCCGCCGCCAGACCGATTCAAGTTACCCGCCGTCCCTTGTTTCCTTGGTGGAAAGCGACTGCTCCGGCCCAAAGACTCGCGAGTTTCACCAAATGTTGTTCCGCCGTTAGTGTCTTCCAATGATGGGATATAGCTAGAGCTGATGGTCTCATGACTGGGGTCTGGTATGTGAGGTGGGTCCTTAAGAACGGGCTTCGAGGTGTTGTTGATGTTATTGATCATGTTGCTGACGTTGTTCTGCTTAGATTGCCTCTCGAGCACCGGCGAAGAGCCATCATCGGACGGGACTTCTAAGCTAGCCCGTACACCCCTTCGAGGTGGGTCGACAACCGTAGGTGAGCTTGTCTGAATTGGAAATCTGGTCGCTGGCGGGTCATTGGACCGGTCTCTCCAATGACTCCGCCCATTCGCATGCGGTGCTGGACTGCTGTTCCTCGACTTGGACGCTATTGCTCGATTACGGGCTTCCATGTTAGCGCGACGATTACTTTCATCGGTACTGATGGCTCTCGTGCGAGAAGCATTAGAAGCAGCGCCACCACTGGGTGTATGCGACAGAGTAGATGCTCGTTTGAGTTCACCGAAGATTTCTTCCTTGTGTGCAAAAAGATCACGTATGAGCCGGTAAGAATGTCTTTCGTGCATCGTCAGGGAACTTTCGGCGCGAGGTCGCAGAATGCAGGGTGCTAGATTGCTAGCGAGCGATGAAATGTAAGGTTCGTCTGCTGAAGTGAGCTCGATAAGGCGGGTGAAGTGTGTGGTCAGGGCGTCGAGCGTGGCAATATTTGCAAGGCGTAATTGGCCGAGGGTGTTTTGTAGGACTGATATACGAGTTTGGGGGGAATTGGAGGAGTCGGGAGTTGTGTAAATGGTTTTTATGATCTCGTAGACCTGGGAAGAAACAAGAGAGTCTATGGTGCAAATTAGCGGTAGCCTTTGAGATTTGTACTTATGTGGCGTTAAGTTGGCTTTGTTTCTACAATCTTACCGGGCAACTCGAGGAGATAGAGTTTCAATGCGCTTGCAACGATTGGGACCTCATATCTCTCTAAAACCTCACGTGGGATGGCCTTGCCTGTGTTGATGGTGTGCCGTAGATGGTGGGTTGCGGCAAGGGGCACATCAACAAGCCAAATGCCACGACGGGCTTCATCTCCCTCAAGATCGGGGTAATCTAGGAAAGTCTGTCAGATGCAGGATCTCCATACTTATGAGTCCACGTACGGTTGTCCAGAAAGGTGAGGATTGTGGTGACTATTATCGGCACACGCTTCCTGTCAGCTCGTGCCCGGGCCTCCAGGTCTACTCCAAATGTCTGCTCTGTAATCTGAGTCAGCATCAAACATTTGAACGACCACTAATTTGAGTTTACCGTCGACCGTATTGTAATAATTATCATAGACTTGTACCCGCGGTACGAAAGCCCCCGTACGATAATTTTCGAGCAGATACCTGAGGTCCCCCATTGGTTGTATAGTCTCTTGATAGAGCATCATGTTGTCTACGGTGCTCTGGAGGCTGGGTATAGCGTTGCTGATAGCTCCAGAGAAGTCCAAAATCACTGCTTTGATGGCCTTTAGTCTATCCAATTCGCATCGTTCCATGAATTTCATGTGATCGACCATCTTTTCTTCCAGCTGACAGCGCAATTCATCAAGTCTACGGACACTGGCTTTGTATCGCTCATCAGCTTCGGCCGATTCTCGGCGAAGCCTCTCTGCGGGTGTTTCATTCGGATGCGCATTGTTCAGAGGATTCCAAGTTGACAAGATCTCTCCCACAGATCCACCAACGGGTGACTCGGTGCCGTCTGTTGTAGAAGCTATCGACGACACTCGGTCTAGAGGCTTTTTTCTCTCTGGGATTCCTGTCATCTGGAACACCTTTGGCCGCCATTGATAGTTCATCTTTGAGCTATTCGCAAAGGTGCTACCAACATTACCTATCAATCTCAAAAACCCATTTGTGACAAGGTCCTGACCAAGTCTTTCCGCATGACTAACACTAGTAGCACCCATATGCTTCTGTATGTATTCGGTGATGTCAGATCCTGTAGAAACATTCTGATAGACACCGAGGATAGGAACTTTGGCTTCGCCTAATTTGATTGTGTTCAGCAGGTGCGTCAAAATTCTTTTGACTTGTTCGAGGTCGTAGGTCTCATCTCCGATCTCTAAAGGCTCCTGTTCCTCCGTTTCCTGGGCTCCAGACAATTTGATGGTGGGCGTCGCTAGGCTCTTGGGGCTCGCCATGTCATTCTTTTCGGGGCTCTGAAATGCTAGCTTATTCTCTTCCTCTAGATCCTCAAGCTGGCGGCACTTATTGAAGTACGCACTCCTCAGTTTCCTGACATATTCAGCCTGCTTATCATGTGCTTTCATCCGAGACTGCAGGTCATCCTGAGAGTTCTGAATGCGGCCCTCGTGAGCTTCACACCATCGACTAAACGGTAACACAACCAATTCGCTGATGTTAGATGCCATTTTCTTATGACTTTTCGAAGCTTCTTCCATTTCCCCTCGCACACCCTCGTAAGCTTTGCGTAGGCTTGCTCCATCGTCTCTGGTAAAACCGCCTGTCATTTTGTCTGTAGTTGGCGCAATATCTCCCAGTCTTCGTCCGTACATTTCTTCTGCATCAGCTCGCATTTTGGCAATTGTCAGAACCTGCTGATTCTCTATAACGCCCTGTTGGAGCTTCCCAAATAAAACCCCTAACCCTCCGGCGTAATCCCCGGACCAAAAAGAATCTGCAAAGCCTGGCATCTTGGCTTTTGCGAGGTTTTGGATTGTGGGTCCAAGTATCTAGTGACATTCGGGGAATGATATTCCGTCGTCCCTGAGGTGAAGTCTTAAGTGCTGCTGTTGTGGATGTTGAAATGGAATGAGGTCCCTTACCGGGGTATATGTGCAGTATAACGGTAAACGGATGGAGCAAATAGCAGGAATCCTGAATCCGCACGGAGTGCCAAAGCAGCTTGCGAGCGCTCGGATTAGATGCCAGCACTTTGGGGAGTGCGGAATGGCAGGTTCTTTCTGAAGTTAATAGGGCTAATTCTCACAGTGCCCTATAAAGAGAGAGTTCTCTCTCAGCACTTGTGCCGCCAAGGCATACGACGCAATACCAGCTTCAGTATTTCCAGAGGATCAGAATGGAGATTTCCGCATAAGCGATGACCCAAGGACGTGGCAGAAGCCTTAAGTCGCCGTCTAGATGCCCGCGTACATCATCTGCAGCGCATCATGCCAGAATATCCTCGAGGGCAGCAGCAGTCTCCTTCGCCTTCTTCCAAGACCGGGTCCATGCTTCCACCCCTTTCAAAGTACTACTATGGACCTACCCAGGGTTGGAATTCTACCCAATCCTCTCCCAGCCATAATGGTGCGCAATTGAACTGCATCTTGCCGCCAAGACCTATTGCTAATACTCTCGACTTGCAGGACCCGACGTGCCGCCTACCTTACCACCTCGGTTATCCCCTGTACCGCCAGCTTCTTCATCTTCTTCTTCTTCTTCTTCTTCGTCACAGTGGATGAACCATTCCCCTTATTCGGCAGAAACCTCGCAAGGATGGCACTCTCCTGGTCCTCCGCCCTCAGCTCCACCTGCAAGTCAACTCACCAACGTATCCCAGACATCTGATAGCTATTCGTCTATGCCTATCACCAGCCACTCGCATGTCAATCCTACCTGGGATAGTGGTCCTCCTAATACGTCAACCTGGGGCGTGAAATACAACCAGAAAGCTGCCCAAGGTTCAGAGCCAGCATCGAAGCCACCTTTGCCAGTGAGCTCTTTTTTTTTAAAAATGCCACCTCCCATATCAACGTGGGGCTAATGGCTCTATACTTCCAGCCAAGGCCTCCTAATCAAACACCAGACCAGCCTGTTCCGCCCGAATCAAAGACACCTTCATCTCGCCTATCAGCCACAACAATCGATGTGCCTCTCTTCCTACAACCTATAGCGTACGATCCTGCCTGTGCACCGCCGTTGCCAGGACTCGGCCATCCCCTACCACAGCATGTGCAAACTACGATATTGTCCCCGCCTGAGCCTGAACGGCTTCCACCACCTCCTCCACAGAAGATACCCCTGGGACACGTGGATATTCCGCAGGCCCTGAAATCCCTACCCCAGCGCCCTTGGCATGATCCACAGCACAGCTACGATGACAGGCAGCAGAGAGAAGCGCCGAGCTCTCAGCGCCCTCGGTTTGACCCTCAGAGTTCGCACGTCGCTGGAAATAGACCATATCAATGGCAGAGTCGTGAGCAGCGGCCGACGATCCCAGTTCCGCAGTTCACCAGTTTCGACGTTAAATCTGCCCTACCGCCGCCAGAACCGCAGCCCAAACTATCGCTCTTTCAACAACAGACCCTACCTCAATCAATAGCTGCAGCCCAAAGCGTTGATTTCAGCCGCTCTGAGTCACCCAACAGATCAACAATCTCGCTTGTGGACCCTAGCGCTGCAGCGACCTCAATTCCGTGGGAATCTCAAGCCGCCTATATTCCATCTCCAGAGCAGCAACACGCTGCCTTGTCCCCACCAGATGCACAGTCACTCTCCACTACTGACCTCTCTATCAACACTGTAGGTGTCTCAACCCCAGGTTCACATCAAACATCCAACACGTCGTACCGAGAAAACGAAAATCGAGAGAGAATCGAGCAACAGGGTGATGACTCATTCTATTGGCACTCGGGTCGCTCGTCGTCAGAAGCCGAGGAAGAGCAGGGTCAGGGTGGCTCTCCAACTGCTACGCCAGGAGGTGATAGTGTTGTCCAAAGAGGCTCAGCCACAACTTCGGTGGGATGTCAGCATGAGCGACAAGATCTACCTATACGGTCAACCAGTCTTTCGCCGACAACATCCGCGACATATGGCGCTTCGGCTTTGGGTTTCGGAGGACCTTCAGATTGGGAGTATTTTGGGGATTACGAGGCAGAAGAAATCGACGATGAAGAGCTTTACAGTCGACACAGACCGCGGGATCTCAAGAGCGTGGTCGAGGGATCCACTGAGCTACCGGTCGACTCACCTCTCGACTCCATACAACCGCGCAATAACGAATCGGACCTACCTAACTCGGAGTCGATCCGATTCGGGAACCCACCTTTGCATGGAACATCTCTAAGCACATCGCTTGGGGAGAAATCTTCCCACGAGTGTCTAGTGCAGGACCTGATCGTTCAAGGTGAGGGTGAAATTGAAACCGACGCAAAGCCACCAGCGCATGGCCCGGTTACTCCTCATGCTACTTCAGGTCAGGGACTATCGTCACCGGATACTCACAGCCAGCAACGGCCGGATCTGGACGACGTCATCCAAGCATGGTCAGAAGCCCCGTACGTCGGAAAAGTCCATGAAGAGGCCCCTGTCGCTACAGTTCGCCCTGATCGTGACGAGGAGGCTGCGAGTATTGCTGAAGCGTCATTAGCATCCACTCCTCGTGAAAAGATGTTAGGTGTCGACGTAATCTTAAAAGGTGCGCCCACGTTACCGAAGTTGCCGGACTCCGCGGATTCTCTGAGCCTTAATGAGCATGAGCGAGAGCTACAGCGCGATGCCAACATGTCAACAACTCCACAAAGTGCCGTTACGACCGCAACAAATTATGAACGGCAAATGCAGCCTCTGTCAAATCGGCAGGGACCGGCGACAAATGACACGTTGGCGAATGCAGAGGTCAGGCCCAGAAAAGGAGAGAACTATACTTTAGAAAGCGAAAATATCATGCGAATTCTCCTACCGTCTGTCGACGTGGTTATTCCGTCCGGTCCTTTATTGTCGATCCATACCGAGTCGCCCATCAACAAGATATCTTTAGACATTGATCCTCCACGAGACAGATACACAGACACAAGGACTCATGGCTTGCCTCAGGCTCCAGGGGAGAAGATGCAGATAGTCTCAAACGAAAATTGTCATCACTCGTCTCAAAAGGTTGATCTAGCATCAGATCAGCAGATTGTGGGTAACACGGTACAGGAGAATTTACAGTCGGAGAACCAAGAGAATTGCAAGAAAAATTCAGAGGAGGCCAAATCAGAACTATCACAAATACCAGAAGGTAATACGTCGCACGAGTCTATAATTATGGACTCTTCAAAAGCGATCGAGAGCTTGTTACGAGAAAAATCACCGTCAAGAGATTTGATAGCTTTCCCAGAAAGAGCGCAAGAAGCACCTTCTCCATTCATACCCTGCAACACTTTCGAAGAGAACCTGAGCGCCAAAGACAATATCAAGCCTAGAGAGAACCATTCACAGGAGGATGTAAAGACACCAAGCACCCATTCAACTGGTGAAAGTTCACCGTTAAGGAACAACGCCATCGACGCAACTGCCCAAGCAAACACTCCTCCGCTCACCTCTGATACCTCCCTTCCCCATTACACAACTTCAATGGAGATGGTCACAATTCAAGATCCATACTCAGACCTCGACCCGTGGGGTAAAGCATCTTTGAATCGATTTGCGGCAATGCTACGGGAAGAATCACATGCAGAAACCAATCAAGACAAGCTTAATATATTCAATGTCTTTACCAGTCGCGAGTCTCGCTTGCGAGTCGTCTTATACGGCACTGATGACGAGTTGATTATCCCGCAGAAAATGGTACGTCAAAAACTTGAAACCAGAAAAAGGTCTGAGAAGGGAGGATTCGTGAAGCAAGCTATAGAGCGTGCCAACTCGATAGGTCTTGAACACTCTCTGAAAGCGCTTCCTGCTTTACCAGCAAACCGAGAAAGTGTGATAGGTCTACTCAGCAATATTCCGACCCCATCAGTTATACAGCATGGCTCAACAAGCAAGGGACGAGGTGTTGTTGACCTAAAAGTTCAGTCCTCAGAAGATGTCTCTAGACTCAACAAAGACGGTCAAATGCCAAGCGGGTCGTCCGGAGATGAATCCTACGTCATGGTCGAGCCACCATCGGATGACGTTCAATACAGCCCTGGTGGCAGACCTGTAGTAACTCGGTTGCCGAAGACGGATGTTGGCACCGGTGTAGGGTCATCTCAGGACGCAAGATCATCTTTTGAGAAGGACAGCTCTACTTCTTCGGAAACGCCAGGAAGCTCAAGACCTGCGGACTCACCAGACTCCAACGGACCGATCTCAGGTGGACTTGAAGATTCCGGAGCTGCTAGAAAACCTGCGTATATATCTTTAAAGTTCAACGATGGCCGCTCAGAGGTGAAAAATTACTTGGCAAACCGCAAGTCTGTTTGTAGGCCATATGCGACGCTTACCCAAGGGTCTTTAGAGAGCGCGTCGACTTTTGGAAAGGAGCGAGATGTCAGGTTGGAGGGAGCGGCAAGTATCATCACGGCACCGACTAGTCAATATACTTCCTTATCGCAGGCCACGGTAGATGGATCAAGCGACACAAATAAGGAGACAACTCCTAAAGGTGAAGGGCCGACTGATCTGAGACGTTTCGTGAAGGCAGATTTTGATCCTCTACTGTTGGCTTTGCCAGAATCTGACGCTGTAGTCCACGTATCAGCTCGAATCCTAGACCTGAGAAATGTCATGGAGGCGGTGCCGGACGACTTCGGTTTCATTCACCAAAGTGTTGTTGCCTGGGATGCAAAGGCCAAGAGACAGCGCGAAGAAAACGATAGACAACGGCATGCACGGCAAGCAGAATCTGAACAGAAGATTGACTCGCTATTCGACGACCATGAGATCGGGTATGGGGACATTGCTGAACTGGAAATAGAGTTCAAACGTTCAGAAGCGGCCAAGAAGGCTGATGAAGACCGCTTTGAATATCAAACTTTCGTATCCGATGTCTTCGACTTGGTTTGGACACGTTTGAATTATGAGCTCGACCAGCTGATTCCTCACTACGATCAATACTCGAAAATGATGGATCATACGCTAGCTGGGAAAGATATGTTTGAGGGCTCGAAAGAGGGACTCGCGCTTGGACCGACAATGAGCTCCTTCCTCGCGTTGCACCAGAAACTTGAGATTCGCCACCAAAAGGCTTTTGAGGCGGTTCTAGAGCGAGACCGGCGGCTCAAGAAGACTGAAATATCTCCATGGTACACTCTGAGTAATATAGCCAAGGTCAAGCAGCTGGAGAAGCAGTTTGAAGATGCGGAAAAGAAGGCAATCATTGAGTACTGCTTACAACGTGATGCCAGAGCCAATCATCTCATGGACGTTCTCGACCAGAACACGCTTCGGGGCGTGGGCGCAAATCAGGACTATATGGAGGCAATCATGAAGGCGGTGCGTAGGATCGCATCTGGAAGAGCGTTCGCTTCCGTGCCTGGCACAAACGAGCCAACGGCCGGGCTTGAAGAGGTGGGAAAGGCCAAGGCGATCACTGCGCTCCTTGCTTCATCGTCAGAGCAGATTGTGCAGACATTCCACGTGGCGGATATGCTCCTGAATTCGGCAGATTACGAAGTCTCTGTCGCGAAGGCTAAGGTTGCAAAGGCTGACATGGCAACTCTGGCAAAGCTCAAGGAAGAGAGGGCAAAAGAGGATCAAAAACTAATGAGAGACCTGGAGCACCGCCTGGCGCTTATCAGGGAAGACACGAGAAGGACCAATGACGAGATCGTCAAGTTGATGCTCTTCCTGGGTGTTGAGAATGGGTGTGCTGATGGTGTACCAGCACAAGCACAAGCTATTGACCCAAAGCACAAAGCAAGGATACAAAAGGCTTTGGAGGAGGCAAAGATTAGGAACGCATCGAAGGAGTGAAGGAGAGTGAAGGATGAACTGCGCGACAAAAGTTATTGGAACTTTGAATGATGATACCCCTTGCGATGCGTAGATGCACGAGACAGCCTATCCCTGATTTCCATGTATCAGTTTCCGGGGACACTCCAAAGTATGCATAGTCCGGGACTGGGGCTAGGCCAACGCAGTCAGGATTATGAGTATATAAAAAGTACTTTTACAGTGGTAATATTAACATGTGCCAAAGGAATTTAAGTGGATACTGATTTCACGACGGCTTTATCCGAGATTCTCGACTTTTATACGTTTCTCGGCGTGAGCGTATAGGATTGAAATTGTGTAGAGTAGAGGAACAATGACTGGCGCAGCTGCGGCGACGAGTGCAGCCTACCTTAGTTATGGACGTATGCATGACGCCACTGCCAAGGAGAATCGACCAAGCCTCTTTTCCTACCTTAGCGAGATGCATGGTGGCTTTGGTGGATCGGAGCTGATTGAGAAGAAGACGGTAAGGTACGTAAATGATCGAATAATATTATACGACAGTAAGAAACAATCACTCTAATTTAATTAAATTAGAAAAATACAACATAGAGGGGAAAAGGAAAGAGGGAGAGAGAGAGAGAACCATGTTGGATAAAACATAACTACCTTATTAGAGTAAGTACCAAGTAATACTGAGGGGGAGGTGATTTAATTAGGTTGTGAAAGTACCCAAGGCAGAAAATACAAGGCAACGTTTTGGGACGTCATCCCGCCGAGCCAGAAGGGAACGGTTCTTTTGTATGTCCCCTAGTAGGCCTAAAGTACTTCTAATCCTGGTGCTCCTTGCTTGTGCCTTAGCGCATAACTCCAGCCTCCCCTTCCCTTTCCCCCCCAAATGGTCAAAGTCAAGTCACCTTCCGAAGCCTTCTGCTACCTCGCCCAGCACCGCCACCTCTACCATTCCCTCTGCCACTCTGCCATCGTCCTATCTTCCCCCCCCCCCTCTCCTCTTCCTCAGAATTCAGAACTTCCTTTTATCGTTTCATGTATTTACTTGCGTACCCGTACTTCTCCACCAACAACTTGTACAATTCCATCTCGCCCACTGCGCCTAGGCCAGCTTTTCTCCTTCAACACTTCCAGCGCTTATCCCGACGCCAGGCTGAATCGTCTGATTCTGATATCAAAACCGCAAGAGCTTAGGCGAGGACAGGACAAGATACTCAGTCATACCACGACAGATGTGGTTTTATGTGATTCGGACCAGTACACGTTGGGTCTGCGCTCTTTTCTAAATAACCCCTTCTCGCCAGGCAAATGTGTCCCTCACTGGCCCGGAACCGCGATTTCTGCGTCGCTCTTACCGAAACACCTCGTGGCAGTGCAGCCTCAGTTCCAAAAACCCACTTCCTTTAGATGGCAGATTTCGCGACATCTACAGTTACGTCAAGCCCCACGGCAGCCCTGGCAGATCGATACTCTAACCCCCACTCCCCCATATCAATCACTTCCTCACCCAAGCTCCCAAGCCTTTCGCGCTCTATTGACTCTGCCGTACCCCAAAGTACTCGAAAACGTCGTCGCTCATTGAAAACCGCATCCGCTACCGGGCCCGATACGAAGCTGTTGAGGGGTTCAGACACATCCAAATCAACACTGTCCCCAAATTATACTCCAAAGGTACTCACAGGAGCTGCAGCTCTAGTGGACGAGCAAAGAGAACGAGACAGGGTTCAAGGCCGCCAAACAAGCCCTAACCCTGCCAAGAAGGCACTTGGACACTTGTCAGGATTGCAGGCGAGTGGCATGAGCAGGTTACAGGATGCGCCGAACGAGGCATCTACCCTGAGCAAACCGCTAGCTGAAGTGACTCCTTCCATCAAACTGCCTATCGCAGGGGACTCAGTCGCTTCCAGTGAAGCTACAGTTCAGACAAGCCCGCAAAGTGCAGCAAGCTTCTCGGCATCAGGTAACACGGCCGCCGCCACAATCATTGCCAATGGCACCTCAGTAGCAAGTCCAGGTCAAATGGATGACGTGACGGGCGAAGACGATGAGGATGATGATGAGGATGAGGATGATAATGGGCGAGGTCAAAGCGAGAATGCCCAGCGAAGGGACGATGCTGGTGGTGCGGATCCAGAAGGAGGCCGCTCCAACAAGGCCTTCACTTACCCCGGTCCAATGTTAACCGCTCAGGCACATCGAACGTCAAGCTTACCCCAGTCTGGATATGGTAGCGGTAGAGCCAATACCAGGTCTCCATCCACCAAGAGACACAAGTGCCCTTACTGCAGTACTGATTTTACCAGGCATCACAATTTGAAGAGCCACCTCCTCACTCATAGCCACGAGAAGCCGTATCAATGTGACACTTGTGAGGCACGATTTCGGCGTTTACACGATTTGAAAAGGCATACCAAGCTTCACACTGGCGAGAGACCTCACGTCTGCCCCAAGTGTGATCGCAGCTTCGCTCGCGGAGACGCACTGGCAAGACATAACAAAGGCCATGGCGGTTGTGCTGGAAGGAGATCTAGCATGGGTAGTTTTGGTGGCGATGAGAAGCACGAAGAACGGATGAGGGCTGGCGACGGAGAAAGTATGCCTGGGATTATGTATACCGCCGAGGCTTCACATGAGCCTGAGCACATGGACGAAGACGCTGATAGTCCCGGCCGGCGAAGCCTTCCTAGCATTCGAAAACATGAGGCTCCTCCTGATGAGCACCACGGACTTGTATCTGAACACCAAGCTATGTATCAATCTCGATCGCCCAGCACCTATCCCCCAGTAGCTACCCGCCAGCCTACAGGCGGCCTCTATCCGCCACCCAACGCAAGCCCAAGAGGCGGCTCAGGGTCACCAAGTACGCAGTCTTCCCTTGGCCTATCTTCGTATCCTCCTCCTGGCTCTGGTATCTCGGCCGGATTCCAGGCCTCTGGTCCCAATGTTTTCGCCCAAGGCAGCATGACTGAGAGCCCAAAACCACTTTCACCGGGGGGCTTAACATCCCAACAGCTTGGCCATTCCGATAGCGGAATCCATCGCAACAGATCCCCTAGCCTAACGCAGCAGTTTCAGCACTCACAATTCGGCAGACTCGCTGCGGGTCACAACATATCGCCGCCTATGAGCTTACCGCCCCCAAACCATGGCGCGGGCCATCCTAATGCTCCTCAACTGCCCTCGTTGCCTAGTCTAAACCCTCCGGAGACTAGACTCACTCTCCACAGTCAAGCCACCGGGCCAGCTCAAACACATCCCGGTGCAGCCAGTAGCCTTTCTGGACATCAGACACACGGACCGAACTCACCGAGCTATCCTCCAGGTACTACATCATCAGCGAACAACAGTCTTTCTAGCCACAGTACTGGGCCTCAAAACAGTTTCGATAGGTTCCACAGTCTTTCTGCACAATCGAACGAGCAGCTTTGGGCCTATGCTCGTAGTCTCGAGGCCAAGATCGACCGACTGCAGGACGAAGTTGTCTCATTGAAAAATCGACCGAGTGGAGGTGCTCACCAGCATCATTAATGTGCCTCATTCTCTGCCGAATCAGACAATGTGGTTGATAGACGACGACATCTCTAGATTTCAAGCCTCCTCCAGTCCATTCTTCGTTTAGCTCCCACTTATCTATTTCTCATACTCGGAGGACAAACAGCATCAGCGAGGGGGGAAAAGGCGTCATCTGAGGAAGCCCAGTACACGACGGAGGCTTCCGGCCAGCGACAAGCAACAAATGCCGGCTTGATTCACGCATGGGTGGCGCATAGCAAGTATGGCGGAAATGATGACGGCAATGCAATGGGGACTGGAATAATGACATTCCCTGGTCGACATCGCCATACCGATGCACCTTGTCTTTATCACATATCTCTTATCTGTCTTCTCTAGTATTCAAAAGCGTCATTTAACGGGTGTCATTGCGGCTGCTGTAGTTACCTTTCGCACATCTACTCTCTTGCATCACAGGAAAGAGTAGCACATTCATTGGCGCACGACTACACATCTGTATCATACTTTCATGCTGTGTGGATAGAAAATTGGCTGGTGCCCCTGTGCAAATGAAGTCTCGCGCTTGGAAAAGCGTACGAGCCGAAATGTGTTGCCATTCCTCGAAAGAATCAGATACTGACCGACTAAATCTAGGGCAACTAATAGGAAGCGGTATCTGCACCGACAAAGCACAGTACATGGTTATGAGTCAGCCCGATTCGAGAGGCTGGCACGCAGCTGAGGAGAGGCGGCTACCCAGGAGCACAGTTTGTCGACAGCCCAGTCGCTGAACTGCAACAGGTATACCAAGGCCAAATCCATGACCGGAGTTCCATGCGGCCTCAACATCACAATCCACCACAGTCCCATTCTTTCGTTGTTCTCTCAGCCTCGAGGAGCGGAACAGAGGCCATGCTCTCATGACCGAGGCCTCGCTCTTGCCGACCTTGACCACGCGGCTACTGATGAACCCATGACTACAATCTCCAATCAGACGAGCGGGATGCTAATCAACAGAACTTCTACAGGCCACTTGCCGCTGGCCCATTCACGGCCTGACCGCTTAGAGAAAAAGCTCCACGTTGGCGGCACCATAGCCGGCTCCAAAATACACTCCGTTTGACTCAAATGTATCCACTGCTCCCATGTTCTTTCTTCCAACCAATTTGTATTGAGTCTGGCACGCCTCTCAGTGATACTCAGCCGAGCTTTTAGAAGCTCGGAGAATGTGATTCGAAACTATGAGCGCGCGGCCACCTCGCTTTTTGATCGCTTTGACTGGCGTTTGTCATTCAAGCACCGCCAAAGGGGGCTGATACTTTTAGGAATCCCGCCATCCCCTCTTTCTCATGTCTTCCCTTTCGAAGCAAAGTTGCTGCCTGAATTCTGAGTCAAACGTTGCGGTATAAAAGGTCTCTGGTGTTCCAGTAGATCTCTGTCAATCACCCGCTGTCCTCCGTCTGCTCATATTGAATTCTACCCGATTATTTGGAAATCTTCGTCCGCAAACCTACAGCTACATGCCAGTCACTCGCTCTCAGACCCAGGTTCCCCAGAAAAGGGCTGGACGAGCTCCTCGAAGTCGGGGTCGAGGTCGTCGCCGCACTCAACCTCCACCACTGCGTATGGCCCCTGTCCCCGGATACG
This sequence comes from Xanthoparmelia taractica, assembly GCA_033085395.1. Classification (NCBI taxonomy): domain Eukaryota; kingdom Fungi; phylum Ascomycota; class Lecanoromycetes; order Lecanorales; family Parmeliaceae; genus Xanthoparmelia; species Xanthoparmelia taractica. Next base: position 6,648 of record JANQBS010000240.1, on the reverse strand, counting down.
CAGGTCTTCAGTAGGTGGCGTTTTTTGAAGAGATCTCTCCCCAAATGTGACCTAAGTGACAACACAAGTTACACAAGTAGCAAGCTTGCTCCGACTCCAAACCCTTATTTTGTACATGGGTTTCCAAACTCGAAGAAGTCCTGCTAGATTTGCAGATCTTCAGTTATGATACCCAACACTTGTCTCCCAACTCTGCTCAGACAGTCGTCGAAGGTTTAAGGTCAACCTTCAAGGTCGGTGCTATAGAACCTTTTGAAGACGGCAGAGATAGATACTATGCCTTCCAAATGAAGAAGATGATTGCTGTGCGGGTATGTCTATTAGGATTGCGCGCACCCCCTCCCTGTTGCCCCCAATGCCGTTCCTAGACCAGTGTCATGGAAGTAAGAATAGGCAAGGCTAACCCAGAAACACCCGTTCAGATATTCAATCCGGCTGGAAACCGAGCCCTACAAGACAGGGTCGAGTGTGCTTGTCAGGCTATCAGAGAACAAGGACCGCATGTAAACATTTATACGTAAGTCCAAAACCCGGGCAAGCAAGCTGTCAACAAGAGTGGCAGTCCAAGGTGGGAGAACGCTCTCACTTTCACGTCGATATTTGGCATCAACCCGTGTTCGCCTATCGTTCATGACTGACAACTCTCCAAGAAGGATGTTAGGAGGCGCAGAAAACGCTTCATTGAATGTTGTCACATTCGCGAGCTTGAGAACTCGTACCGTTTCGACTGCAACCTTTTTTTGACACCTTGCTTGCCATGCTCATGCGATAAATCATACTATGCTGACCGATGTAGTGGATGTTTGGACGCTTTCACGCCGTCTTGAGAAGAGACCACTTAGCAGCCACCTTACGAGATCCTAGAGAAATAGAAGTGACCTCTCGCTTGAGTGAGCTGTACCCTTTTATTGAGGAACGGCACGGCTCCTTGCCCAAAGCTCTCAATGACGTCGATGCGGATGACGAAGACGACAGTTTGGACGAGTCAGCCGTCGAAGAAATGCGCGCAAAGGATAGACCTGGATCTCTAAGCGGGCAAAGTCGTCTTCGTTTCCTTGATGATCGGATGTTTTTGTGAGAAGGGACTCAGATGTTGTGGTATCCGCCGTTGATCATATCTCCGCTTTCAGCGATCGTGTTGGGCGTAAATTCGGTCCTTTACCATCTTGCTGCGTTGTTTGGCCTTGCTACAACGTCTTTCATTTGCCGGCAGGTTCATCCACTCGGTCTTTTACCGTCATCACACAGAAGATCTATGTATCAGGTTGGGGAATACACAGGTAAGGATAGCGTCAGTTTCGAGCATATTCTGTGTGGGCTAGTTCCCACATCTATACGCTAGTCGCAGCCAGATTGCCGTATCCCATCCTCTGGCAAGTTGGGCACTCGTTGTCTTGGCATCCCCCACCAAAATTCTACATACTTGGAATAGCAGCAATATGCTCATTCCAACACGCTATATGATTACATATATAAATCCCACATAGCTTACAGCCATAGTAACTTCTTAGGGCCCGCTTCCGTCGTTTTCTTTGATCTAGATCTCGTGATCTAACGATATTTACAGATAATTCCCTCAGAGATTTTCTAATTTTGGTTAACTTTGACACCTTTCTTTCAACATTCAAGCAAATCACGCAATATTTAAATCCATTCTTTATTGATTCTAGCCAACCATAGTCACGCGTATACGTCAAATATACTCGTAATAATAGAGAGACCTTAATTGAGACTATATTCCCATAAGGTCGCTTCGAATACTTAAACAATTAACTAATAAGTTTAACACGAAATTCTCGCTAATTATAGTGAGTTTAATTCTAATAACGTGATTCTTTAAATAGACAATAATAAAGTTTATAACTATTAACAATAGTAGTGTTTAAGAGGAAATATTATAGTAATTTTCAATTACTAAAATATACTCGTTATATAAAATAATAACATCACAATTAATTAGCATTATTAATCTTATTTATATAATAATTATATATATTAATGAACTTAGGGATATTAAGCTCTTTTATCGTTATTTTCTTAAACATAGCCCTAGAAGTACGTGCATTTGTGATTATTTTTACTAGTCTACGACGAAGACGATTTATTATTTTTCGATTATTTAATATAGTACTTATGAATAGCACTATATTCTAATTCTTTTAGGCGAATTTTACTACTCTCTTATTACTTAACAGTCTCTTATAGAGCTTATCTCACTCGAAAACAGCGCTTTATTTAATTTTAAGCTTCGCAAGTCTCTAATTAAGATCTCGATTAAGCTCTTATTACTCCCGTTAAGTCTTAATATTCTCATTAACCTTTAATTCTTTATAACGCGTTTTTATAATACGTATAATTTCAATAGTCTCAAATTCTTTATTATTAAGCTATGCTAGTAATCGAACTAACGTGAATAAGTTATTTAATTATACAATATAAGTGTGATCTTTAATAAGATCTTCTTAAGAGAGCAAGTTTAGAATTACGACCTAAGTTTAATTAAACTCTAGTCACTTCGTTTAATAATCGCAAATATCTTAAAATTTATTATTCTTATTCTAACTCTTAATATAATATACTTAATTAAAAACGTAGCTCTAATTTACTAAGACTCAAATCTTGAAATCTTTCGAAATAAATTTATTAAAAATATTAATAATTTCTTTAACTCGGCCCATAAATCTCTAAATTATCTTATTTATAGCTAGATAAATACTCGTCTTTTAATACTTCTTAAAGATCTATTTAAGCGTATTACTTAATAATTTTAATTTAATAAATAAAGTTTCTTATTGATCTAATAATTAAGACTTCAAGATATAAAAGAATCGATCTATTTATTATTATCTTTTTAGATTAATATACTTTAAAACCTAATTATAAATAGAATCTTTTAGGGAATCGATATTCTAGAACTCTAAAATAGTTAATTTCGAATAAAGATTTATTTAAATACTAACTTCTAAGAACGCTCGAAATTTCTTAATTGTGATTGAGAATTAAGTACGTGTATTAGGATTTTTGTCAGGCCTAGCGCTGCATACGCATTAGCGTCGACTACTCATAGGTTTAGAGTTCATTGCGGGGTCATAGCGGGGTTCATGACCTAAGGCCTTGGCGGGGCCTTGGCGGTTATATGTTCTCTTCGTATGCCCTAGGGTTTTCGTGTTCCTTAGAAATTAATTCTATTAGAACTTAGTATCTAATAAAGAAATTATTATCGTATCGACTATACGTCTCTTATATTAATTAGGGCCGCTTATTGAGCGCTAGCGAATTAATTTCTTATAGTTCTAATTTCTCTATTTTTCAAAGAAAGAGACTTATTATCGCTATAATATCGAACTCTTTATTAAATCGAAATAAATATATTTTAAAGCGACGTAGCTTCGATATTAGTTTTTAAGGATTTATCTTAGAAAATTAAATAATTCTAGAAAAACGCCTTAAGAACGCTAAAGTAGAAAATCGTCGACTGAAGTTAAAATAAGAATTAGCTAAATTGCGAACACGTAATAACGTGCTACGTAATTTAAACTTTTTTATAATTCTCGCCGAAGCGATAGCGATTTCGTTTATTATTTTATCTTTAATAAATATTTCAATTAAAGCGAAAACACTTTATCTCGAAAGAATACGTTTTTATAAAAATAATAATAAAGAAAAATATTTATACTAATTTCACAAAGTCGAAATTTAATTTCTTATAAATCTCGAGTATTTTATTATTAATTAAGCTAAGATTATCTATTATATATAATTCTTAGAAGACGATCTTAATACGTAATAATATAAATACTTTCAAGCTCATAGACTAAAGAAGATTATCTTCGAATTTTTTAAATTATTTTTACTTAACTTAATTATAAATTTAATAAATTATTATTTACTCGCTTATAAAAAATAAGAAATAACGAAGTAGCAATAAGATTAAAAGATCTTAGTTTTTAAGATCTATCTAAAAAAGTTAAAAGCTTATTTACTCTTATTTACGAAGAAGTATTAAATAAATTTTTTCTTAGCTAAGCTATAACCTAAGCTAAAGAATAAGATTCTTAATATTAATAATATACTTAAGTAAAGAAAAGAACTTCTTGCTATAATAATTATATAGAAAATAATTTTAAAGCGCGCGCGTCTTAGTAATGATAACTTTAATTTAAAGTAATTCGAGAAATCTAATAAAGATAAATTTCTAAAAGCTCGAATTTTAAAGTTTAATACGACTTCGAAGAATAGCGTTAAGATTATACGTATTTGAGAAGAGGATAAGAAACGTAGAGCTAAGATTATTAATTCTAATCTTAAAATATCTAGCGTTTATTAATATTATTAAAAATTAGATTATTTAAAATCGAATTATCTCGATAAGAATAAATTAATTATTATCATCGCGACGATATCGATAAAAAACGAATCGACTTCGTAAGCGTCTCTAAAGCAAAGTAAAAAAAACGAATAATAGAGATAACTTCTTCTATTATTACGAAGAAGTAAATTAAGCTATAGAATAATTAGAGATAACTTATTACTCTACTCGATTGTAAGACGTATATTAATTTAATTGCGTAGAAGTTCGTAATTTAATAATATCTTTAATTATATATTACTATCTTATCGTAGGCGAAAGCGCTAAGCGAATAAGATATGTACTACTATAATACTTATTAGCTAAACTATTAAATAGTCGATAGCTAAGATTAAGGGCGATAATATAATATACTATTCTACGCCGTAGACCAAGAAAATCTCGATATTATATTAAGTATATTCGCGTTATATTAATTATATATTTTATTTAATTCTACGACGACGTAATAGCGATTTAAGATTAATATTAAAAAACTTTAGATTAAAGAATCGATTAAATTTATTTAGAGAATCGAGTGAGAGTCGAATATATTCGTAATCGTGTGCGCTGCGATAACGTAAGGCGAATCGAAGAGTATCGATAATTTAGAGCTCTTAAGGAAACTACTACAGTTTAAGAACACCTTTTTTAATAATATAGTAGAAATCTTATCTACGTTTAAGTAGAGAAATTATGTTATAAAAATAAAGAAAAATAAAGAGTTACTCTATAAGTCTCTTTATAATTTATTTTAAATTAAATTATTAAAGCTAAAACGATATCTTAAGAAGTCACTTTATAAGAATTAAATTCGTTACTTAACTTTCTTCGCTAAAGTTCTTATCCTCTTTATCTTAAAAAAGAATAATAAATTATATCTTTATATAAATTATTAGAATTTAAATACGATAATAATAAAGAATTAATATTTATTACCTCTAATTACTAAAACGTTAAATCGCTTATATAACGCTAAGATATTTTTAAAATTAAATCTTAAGAATATTTATTATAGAATTCGCATTAAGAAGAGCGACGAGTGAAAGACTACGTTTCGCACTCGCTATAGCTATTTTAAATACTTAATAATATCTTTCGATCTTACAAATATATTAGCTACGTTTTAAGCCTATATTAATAAAGCTCTTATAGATCTTATAAATATCACGTATATAATATATTTAAATAATATTCTAATCTATAGCGCTAAGCCGACGAAATATTAAGAGTATATTAAATAAGTGCTTAAGCGATTACGTTAATTTCAGCTATATATAAATCTAAAGAAATATTAATTTTATACTAAATTAGTTAAGTTCTTAGAATTCGTTATAACTATTAATAATATAGTTATAAATTAAAAACGCGTGATAACGATTCGAGAATAGTCAATATCGCGAAGCTATCGAGATATATAAGTCTTCTTAGACTTTAAAATTTTTTATTAACGCTTTATTTTTAAATACTTTATTATTATATCGTTTTTTATTAATTTACTTAAGAATAATAAAATTAATAAGAAGTTAAGATCGTTTAAGTAACTAGAAGACGCTAGATTAACTTTCGAGTAATTATATAATACTTTTACGACTACGCTATTTCTATAATACTATAATTCTTAAAAGAAATTACGCGTAGAGATTAATATCTCTAACTTTAACGTAAGAGCTATACTTTCGTAATCGAATAATAATAATTATTAACGACTCGTTATATTCTTTTCTAAAAAGATAATATTAGCGAAATAAAATTATAAGACTCACAATTAAGAATTACTTATTATCGTCGTAGCGATAAAGTAATAGCGTTACTATCTAAAAGATAGTATTTATTATATTAAGATTTAATTAGATTATAATAATCTTAAGAGATTTATAAAGTAAAAGAAATTTAACTCTAGATAGACTCGTTAGACGTTAAAGTTAATCGCTTATAACTACGGGCCGGAAAGGTCTGGTATATTTGATGGGATATCCCATATTATACCGTATTATATCATATCATAAAAGAATATCATAAGGGGATTATATTAGATCACTTATAAAGATATAAGATAAGAAATTACTAATATTATGAAATAATCTAAGAAATTTCTAATATATGTAGAAGTATCTTATAATGTAAATTATTTTCTATATTAGGTGACGAATAAGATAAGAAAATTCCAGGTTGATATACAAGTTAGAGCGAAATTAGCTTAAGTAATTATTAAACTTCGGCACTTAATAAGTGATATTAAGATAAACTCCCTTTTAATTTAATCTCGCTAAGTAAATATAGCTATTCTAATAAGTAAT
>JANQBS010000239.1:0-59975 GCA_033085395.1 Xanthoparmelia taractica | reverse complement strand
CCCCCCCCCCCCCCCCCCCCCCCCCCCCCCCCCCCCCCCCCCCCCCCCCCCCCCCCCCCCCCCCCCCCCCCCCGCAACTACGAGACTACCCGCGATATACATTCGGATCACGGAGAAAGGGAGGGAGAAGAGCTGTAAACCAATATATGTGCACACGATCTGTACAGCGTACCAAACTAATGCACACGAGTGAACCGACGGCATCGCTGCGATGTGGAAGCGGGCTTGTCTTCTTGTACGTATCTAGGGCTGATGGGAGTTTCCATCTCTCGACCTGTATCAATACGAAACTTCTTCTATTTGTCTCGAGTACTCAAATATAATAATACCACGGTATTATACTTGCAGTGGCAGACTAGACAGTTGTTTTAGAAAAAGAAAAAGGGGGGGGGGCAAGAGTCTTGATATTCGTAGCAAGATGTTTCGTGAGGAGTATATGTAAGCACGCTATTTTTGAACCGCACAATCGTCGATAGTGGCAGGGGCTATATGATGGCACTAACAGGGATTACGCGGAGGAAGCGATCCCTACGAATGCTTGTTATGAAGCAGTGAACTACTTCTTGGCATTTGACCTGTTAGTATGAAGAGAATTAGACGTCGAATCATGAGATATATCGAAGTGCTTCCTGAGTGACGAAAGAGCCAAACAATAATTTCTACACCGCCAGCTCCATATCCCCGATTCTACCCGTCGCAGTTTCCTCGTGGTCACCGCAGACTATCCACCATCTCTACACCCTCCCCCTCCCCCCCATACTTCCCCGGATACCCCAAACCAATAAAAATCCGCTCATTCTTCCCCAGCCTCCCCCACGCAGCCTTATACATCGGAAACGTATGCTGAAAGCACATCCGATTCAGCATCCCCACTCTCATCCTCACCTCCTCCCACGAGCCGGTCTCCCTCGAAGTGAACGCATTAAGTTCGACCCTGACCGTACAGCTCCGCACCGTTTGCGATCGTGGCAACATGAAGGGATCGCGGTCGCCGTGGTTGTGGAATGCGCCGGGGGAATCGTAGGAGGGGAGTTGGCTGATTGCGTCGATGCAGTCGAGGTATTTGGGGCGGCGGGTGAAGGGGTTGAGGACGTCGACGCAGTTGAGGTAGTTGGTTAGTGATGGGGGAGCGGTGAGGTTGGTGGGTTGGGCGAGGGAGAGGGCGGGAGGTGGATTGGATGTTGGGGAGGCGAAGGCGACGGAGGGGAAGAGGGTGGAGGATGAGAGGATGAGAAAGAAGAATGGGAGTAGCATTTTCTTCATAAAGGAAGGGGCAAAGCAGGTATCAGAAGAGAATGACTGGGTTTGTAAATTGAATGACGCGTTGGTCAGAAGCTGCAATGCAGACGCCATGATCAATGAATCCATGTGTGGCGCAATAACGGAGCGGAGACCCTTTGATAGCGGATGTGTGGGGAAAAATGGGTTAACATTGGGGAAAGGGAACCAGTGGACACTAATGGTTCTCTGGTGGTTTCATCATCTGACAGCCCACATGTCGTACTTGTAAGCGCACCTGGTAAATACGCGCGGTGGTGTCGCATAAGAGTGGTTGACGGAAATGAATCCTCCGAGACACATGCTCAATGGGCGTAAAATCCGCTGGTAGGGCAATTTCTATCAGCAAGGCAGCCACCGGAACAGTTATCGAATCATAGCTTGGGCTCTTTCATTGGCCTTTGAGACTGGCATTTTGCGGCACACTCATGTCGACTGGACTCTCTGTAAGCCAGGTATGAGACTCTAGACAGAAAGAATGGTTGCTGAATGGTAAGGACTCCTTCCCGCCATGCATGATACTGATACAAAGGGTATGATGATTGAGTGCGTGGGACTTTGCTCAAGTCAAGGTCTTCACATTGCGGGCAATGAGTATGCTATACTTTGAATTTAACGAAACAGGTTAGATCACTAGAAGATTGTTAAAAAGAGAGGTCAGTTCAAGTGATATAAACAAAAGCGTGGCAATCGGAATCATTCCAAGACCCAACTGTTTTCGAGCACCAGAGAGCTCTTTCCTGTGTTGAAATGGATGTGCGATTGAAGTGCGCTAAGCCGAATGCCGTCTAGCTTAAGTTTCATGCTTCGCGACGTGTCATATTGTGACAGCAATCCTCAAACTCACGCCACTTTCGAAGCCTCGCTCTCCTTCAAAATGTATCAACTCACTGGACTCCCTACCGAGATACTCCTTCTTGTGTGCGCTTATCTTCCCTCAGCGGACAAAGCCACCGTCTCACGTGTTCGCAAACGACTCCAGCATATTGTAGAGCCGGTGTTACTGTTGTATACGCCGACGTTCATCTGAAATGGATGTACCCCGACTTCAACATCCCCCTTAACCTCTTGCTCCTCAAATTCATTAATTCCCTTGCAATAGCTTCTTGTGTCAAGCGGTTTCAAACAGGCGGTAAGAGGAGACAAGACCAAAGAGAGAGTTGGCACAGCGATCCGGAGTTCGAGATAATCTCCGCGTGTGCTAGAACTGCGGCGAATACTGGTGACGAGGAGCAGTGGGTAAGGGGTGTCGCAGGCTGTTGGAATTCAGCCAATAGGAGGCCGTTTACGCCGCAAGCTGACTAAGCAGTCTTGGCGTTTCTCCATCCCTTAGCTAGATAGTCCGCCTATCCTATTCAATCAAGCAATCAATTTATACTTCATGAGATCACTTAATCCTCCAATTTAATAGGTTATAAGCTCGGAATTCCACACCTATAATTTTATTATTATTATCAAGTGAGGAATAGACACTTAATTAATAACTAACTACGTGTGAGAAATAGATATCTAAATATCCCTGAACACCTAGTCTTTTATAGGAGTTAAATGAGAATTTTTATAATATCTAGTCTTAATATAATTATAATATAGTCGTTTAATATATAGACGAACGCGTTAACACAGATCTAAAACTTTCTTAAGCTTAAAGAATAGAAAAATTATTAATTATAATCCAAGAAGATAAGAAGTGCTCTTAAATACTATGGTTTATAAGAGATAGTTAATCAAGGGATTAAAGTCTTCCTCAAAGATCTATCTAATAATCTAGCACTTATAAATATATAAATATTAGTCTATTAAGTAGCGATTTAAATATAAAAGAATTAGAATAATTAAGCTTCGAAGCTTATTTATTTAATATATAATAAAAAATTAGTAGAAGCAATTAAGGATAATGATATGACTATAAATCGATAAATTAAGCTACAGACGAACTACTCGAACTCTGGCTTCGTTCTATAATTCACAAAATTATAAGAGTTATAAACTATATTTCTTTCTATAAGTAAGAATTTAATCGAGATCTATATCGTTAATATTCGAATGAAATCTAAGGATCTTAAGCGAATAAGAGCGTCAATCGAGGACTAAATCCTAATAGTCTTATTGTTAAATAATTTAAACTTGAAATATAAGAACTTCGTATATCGCTTAATTACTTAACTCGATAATATATTCGACTTTAATAAGATAATTACGCTTCTTTACGAAGAAGATCAATTATTTAAACGAGATATTAAGAAATAGATTATAATCGCTTTTATAAAGAGATTTAAGAAATAAGAGAATAAAAACTTTAGATTTAATAATAACTTAGGTCGTGAAGAGAGAATCTCCGAACGTGGCCGAGAAAATAATAATAGTAATATTAATAATCGAATATCGAAGAACCTTAATAGTAGCAATTATAAAGGAAATAATAACGCTTCGAAGTGCTTAAAGTATATCTTATTAATTAATAAGAAGAAGAAGAGATATTAGTTATTTAACTACTAAACTTTACACTTAGAAAAGATATCTAAAAGTCAAAAGAATAAGCCTAAGACGAATATAGTTAATAGCGAGAGACCTAACGATTTTATGAATAACAATAATAATACTTCTTATATTTCGATCATAATTTATTTGATTATATACGAAGTAGATATCGAAGAAGACGATGAGTATTGGGGTCTAAAGGTCGCTATTTCTACACTTAAATATAATAAGAGAGCGGCACTTAAAGAGTCAGTATATTACGTTCTCGATTAAGATTTAATTTTAATTTCTTCTTAGCAGAAGAAAGCGAAGACTAAGTTAATAACTTAACTTAATTCTAACGCGAATTTGATTAATAATACTAATTAGAAGACCTCTAAATCTTTATCTCTTTCTCTAAACTTCGAGAAAGAAATCTTTAAAGATTAAATTATTGATAAGACTTCAATTCAAATCCTAGTCTATACGGCTAGAACTACTTCGCTCAGTATAACACACGATTAAATAATCGATTCGGGCTGTATTAATTATATATACTTTGATAAGGACGAGTTCACTAAGTATTAGCCGTATCGAGCGGGGATCTTAATCGCTGATGAAATTATTGTATAAATATAGGATCGCGATATAGTTGAGATGAAATGGCTAGTATCGAATGAATCTAGCAACGTAGTGAGCGTTAGTGACGTACTATATGTATTAATACTTATATGCGAGCTGTTCTCAATTAGTCAAGTAACTTAAAAAAAATTCGCGATCTCGTTTAAAGAAAATGATTATTATATCTTTCGGGATATTAAGCTTATTAAGAGTACTTCTAAGATTAATAATATCTATATTCTCGAAGTTACTTAGTTAACGACTAAAATCGCAACGCTTATTTAATAAAATATAAGAGCTCTAATAACTAATCTAATTAACGAGAAAGTAGTAAAGCTCTAATATTAACGAATAAGTTATCTCAATGAAGCGAATCTCAAGCGGCTTATCGATATAAGTAAAGGGATTACACTAATTTAGAAGCCCCATATAAGGATTATTTGCGAGGTCTATATTAAGGTTAAATTATCTAGAAAAATCTTAAAGAGAGTGTAATACGAAGTACTCGAGAAATTAGATAAAATTTATATAGATTTAGGTGAATCGTTTAATATATCGTTTATTAACGAAGCGAAATATTATATACTTCTCATTAACTAGGCGACTCTTCGTATCTAATACTTCATATATTAGCGAAAGAATAAGACGTTTAAGCTTTTTCGTTAGTGAATAACTAAGATTAAGATTTAGTCTAGCTATAAGTTTAAGATCGTTCGTTTTGATAATAATATCGAGTTTATTAATAATAGATTCAAATAACACTTTAAGAACTTCGAAATTATTTGTAAGCTTACTATAATTTATATATTAGAGCAAAATAATCTTAGCGAGATTTAGAATCGAATTGTTATAAACGAAGTTAGAGCGATATTATTTGACTTTAAGCTAACACGCTATCTATAATTAAAACTTCTATATATTAAGATCTATTAAAAGAATAGAAGTCTTATATTACGTCTTAAAGACGTTATATCTTATAAGGCTTAAATCGGCGAAAAATCGTTTTTTAATTATATACGAATTATTAATTGCGTGGCCTAGATTTATATCTTAAAGAAGAATCGAAAGAAGCTCGATAAGCGTAATAAGAGATGCTACTTGATTGACTATAAAGAAATTAATATCTTTCGAGTATAGAATCTAGTCACTCGTAGGATCGAGCGAGCGTCTTATATAAATTTTAATAAGTTACGAATAATAATCTTCGTCGTATTAGATATCGACTATTAAATGACCGAGGTCATCGGCGATAACGTTATATTAGACGTATTCGATGTAGGGGAGAATTAGACTAAGCACCTATATACGAATAATACTTACTTCAATATCCCAAATATCGAGCATATTCGAAATATTTTAATAAAAGAATCAAGTACGAGGAATATAAAAGATGCGGAAGTGTTCGATAAAGAAGATATTTAAGAGATACTTTTATTTGACTTAGAAATATACTTAGATTCAAGTATCGATAAAATATACACTTCGCGATTTAAGCGAGATATTAAGTCTTCTTAGAAGGCTTCTCTGAATAAGAAGTAAAGCGATATTAAGATATAAGCTTAAAGAGTTATTGCTTATATTAAATGTAATAAGACTCTAAAAGCTAAACGCCTATATTATAGGTTAGCTACTCTAAGTTATGAGAATCTAAATTATTATAATTTCGAGTCGAATTTCGATCTTATAGCTACTATTCAAAAGATAATTAAAATAAAAAGTTATTAAGCGATTGAGAAAATAGATGACTACGAACCCCTAACTTATAAGTAAGCTATAAATAGCTCGTACGCTAAATAGTAAAAGAAAGCGATAAATCGATAGATAAAGTTATTTGCTATTATAGATACCTGGAAACTAGTTCTTAGATTAAAGAATATGCTAGTATTAATTAATAGATGAGTCTATAAGATTAAGAAGAAGCTAAATGAATCTATTCTCTATAAAGCCCGCTGAGTAATACGGAGATTCGAGTAGATCTATGAGATCAACTACGATTAAACTTTCGCTTTAGTCGTTAAGTCTATATTATTTAAAGTGCTATTCGTAATTATAATATATTACGATCTGGATTATAAGTAGATAGACGTTATTACTGCGTTTTTAAATGCTCTACTAAAGGAGCTTATCTACGTTAAGTATTCAACGAGATATAAGATGAGAAATATGATATATCGACTGCTTAGAGTATTATATAATTTAAAGTAGTTACCTCGCGAATGATATTATACTCTTCGCGATTTTCTTATTTTAAAGAGATTTAAATGTATTGAATTAGATCACTCACTCTTCGTTAATAAGATTACGCGTCTTATAGTAAGTGTGTATATTAATAATATTTAAATATATGATCTTAAGGGATTTAAACATATAGCGAAGTTGAAATAGGAACTTCGTAAGCGATTTGCGATAATTGATCTCGGTCTATGCTTATATTATTTAGATATAAAAATGCAGAGAGATTAAATCAGAAGAATTATACGTGTTATATAAATAACGTACTTGAAGAAAGTTCTAGCTAGATTTAATATGAGTAACTACGCGATTACACTTATATTAATGATATTAAGCACTTAACTTCAGAAAGAACTAGTAAATAAAGTCAATCTCGAGGTTATTTAGAAATATTAGTCTATAATAAGATTTATTATATATTTTATAATTTAAATTAGATTAGATATCTGCTACGCAGTGACGATGCTATCTCGATATAATTATAACTCGAATTCTAAATATATCGTAGCGGTTAAGCGAGTGCTTCGCTATCTTAAAGGGACGCTAAACTATAAAATAATATACGAAATAGTTAATAATCTTATAAGATATATAGACGTAGATTAGATATTCGATCGAGAGACCCGACGATCCCTGAGAGCGTATATCTTTCTACTATACGGAGGTTCTATTAGTTGAACCTTTAAGCGTTAGTAATTTATTGCTTTATCCTTATGCGAAGTCGAATATATAGCCTAAATATAGGCTGCTAAGAAGATTATATAACTTATACGCTTATTATTAGAGTTAGATATCGAATTAAGTCTCTCTATTAAGTCGATACTTATTAAGGCGAATAATTAGAGGATTATAATACTCACGAAAGACCCTCGCTTTTATTTATGCACTAAGCATATAGATATCTAATAATATTTCGTGCGTGATTAAATTAAGATTAAGGTCGTTTAATTTAAATGAATAGTAATTAATTAAATAATCGCTGACGGCCTAATTAAGGCCTTAAATAACGAGAAATTTATAGTCTTTATACGTCAAATAGGACTATAGTGGGTCGATTGAATAGTTCGAATGAGGACTGTGTGGGAGTGTTGAACTAATGACGAAACAGCCCTTATTTGAACTGTGTGGGAGTGTTGGAATTTAGTCAATAGGAGGCCGTTTACGCCGCAAGCTGACTAAGCAGTCTTGGCGTTTCTCCATCCCTTAGCTAGATAGTCCGCCTATCCTATTCAATCAAGCAATCAATTCATGCTTCATGAGACCACTCAATCCTCCAATCCAATACAGGCGGCCACATGGACCTCTACCAAGCGCTCGTCCTCTCACAGCTTCCGAACATTACGCACTTGACCATTGGCTACCAACATGATCTCCAATTTCAGTACGTCAGTAAAATGTTCCGACGGGTACTATGCTCCGACAAGCCTATAGATGGACTTTCCGGATTCCACCACCTCAAGCGAGTCGATATTTATGTTGATATGACTTTTCAAGACTTCGGTCGGTTGGTGGGAAGGAAATATGAGTTGTCCGACCTTTTACCCTTCTTTTATCTACCTTCTATACAGGATCTACGCATCGTCATGCCGCAAGATGACGAACGTTTCTCGTGGCCGACGACGAAACCATGCAGCAAATCATTGACTTCATTGTCCCTCAAACGAACCAACGCCAACGTGGCCTTACTAGGTAGAATTCTAGCGGTGACACCGCATCTTAAATGCCTCGAGTACGACTTCATCTCTGCGACAAACTCACGGAGTGGGCCTACTTCACTATGTGCTGATGGTCTTGGAAAGGCCCTTGCTCACGTCAGGACAACACTTGAGCAACTCACTATCTCGGTCCATTTCCCCCGGTCGACTGGATATGGAATTGAGTATTCCAACACACATGTGGGCACCAAGGGGAGCTTGTCGCTGCACGACCATGAGAGTCTGGTCAAGCTCGAGGTCCCTATTGAAGTACTATTAGGCAAAAAGCCGGCCCTTTGAGATACACTTGGCAGGTCGGCTGCCGCCTCGAATCCGTCGGCTCCACCTGAAAGATGAATACAGTTCCTCTCGGACTTATGCATGGTGGAGTAAACCTACCTTGGAATTACTTGGCGAGAATTTCAGCCACTATCGAGAGCACACGGCAGATCTTGAGACAGTTGGGCTCATGCTGGACGAAGAAAAGGCCGACTGGGATTCCGGATCGCAGAGGAAATTTCGTAACTTGTGTGAGGAAGTCCATCTGACGCCTGAGCTTTTTGTCGTGAGTAGCGAATGGTGGCGCGTGGGGATTGATGACATTTTACTGCTCGCCCACCCGATCAAACTTTTCGGGAGAGGTGAGGATGTAATATAGAAGCAGTACTGTCGGCGCAGAGCTCAATATGCAAATACTATATTTGTGATTATGATGTTTGCGGACAGGGTCATGTTTATGCAAGGTTTATGCAAGATCATATAGATGTTCGTCTTGTAATTTATCGGTAATTATCGGTAATTTTACCAAATGTGGGGGAAGGCCGTGTTGGAACCGAGATGTCAAACAAATGCCTCGGGAATAGTTACCATGCTTGGAAGAGCTTGACTCCTTTCATCCTAGCGTTGTTTCAACGGGCCCGGCATAAGGCAGTTCTCCTAGCTCAGCTTACTTACCTTAGCTTCATGGTCACGTTTTATGTGTGCCGCTATTACGCGGCTATACTTCTAGTGACGGTAAGAAATTTTGATAGAAAGTAAGCGTCATGTCATGTTCATCTGGTGTAATAGTAGCCATGGGCAATAGCTGTACAATACAATACATTTCTGGCCAATACGATGTACGATGTCTGAGTTGATTCATTCAACCAAGCATTGTCCTTTCTATTCTCCTTGTATTTTCCGACAGGTGGCAAATCGGTTGAATGGTCGTCAATATTCATGGCGGACCGACTCCGATCCCTTGCCTTCTTCACAAAGACTTTTTGTTTCAGTCTCTCGCATCCTATAATATCAGTCATCTTCCGGAGTCGGAGAACCATCATATTATGCTGTCTCATTTTCCTGACCTTGACCATCACCATCTGGCAACTCCCCCCAGATCACGGTCCTCAGTTCGCCAGTACCGAGAAAGACCAAGGCCCTCCTAATCCTAATCGAGTTCCACTCGGACAGCACTATCCTTCTCGGCAGACCATCTGCCAAACTAACTTCGACTGGCTGAATGAGCTCGATGTTCCCTTCCCTGTCAAATATGCTCGTCGGGATGTTGTGGTCAGATCCAACTCAAGCGTTCAGCGGGACTCCATTACTAGAATCGACGAACCATTATTCGGCGACTTGAAAATTGTCGAGCCTGGAAAGGCTAGCAATGAGCCCGGCTTGTCACAATGCCCAGATCCCCTATTCCTCGACGTCCCTGCTTTCGCCGATGCTCCGACAGATGCATCTCACATCATCTTCGGCGCCGCGACTACTCTAAGCCGCCTGGAAGAATCTTTGCCATTCTTCGAACGGTGGCTTGCGCACACCAATGCCAGGTTTTTCGTTGTAGTTACCGGACCTAATGACAAGGCACCCAATGTCGAACACATTGAAGCAATGCAATCTCGAATGCGTGGTCTCGGAATAGCCGTCACCCTTGTGAAGCCTCTGAACCGCAAGGATGGAATCCTAGAGCGCTATTTCTCTCTCGTCAAGATCCTATACGCGAATCGTGACCATAACACCCGCTGGCTCGGCTTCGTCGACGACGACACCTTCGTCACTTCAATGTCTGCCCTCGTCACCGCTCTTGACAAGTACGATCACACGCAACTTCAATACCTCGGCGCGCTATCGGAGGAGTGGTGGACCGTAGTACTATACGGCCTAATAGGCATGGGCGGAGCCGGCATATTCCTTTCCATACCCCTAGCCTCCATCCTCGACGCCAACCACGACGAATGCAAGCAGAATTCCCGCATGGGTTTCGGCGACCACAAAATCTACGAATGCATCCAACGATACGCCAAAACCCCCCTAACCACCCTACCAGGCCTGCACCAAATCGACATCCACGGCGATCGCTCCGGCGTCTTCGAGAGCGGCCGCCAACTGCTGACGCTGCACCACTGGAAAGAAGGCTACTGGGACGAAAAAGGCGACGGACCAGACGGCATACGGCATTCCCGCTGGTTCCCCATGGACCAAATGTCCCTCGTCGCCTCCGTCTGCGATACATGCTATCTCCAGCGCTGGCAATTCGGCCCCGACGCCATCCTCAGCAACGGCTACTCCATCTCCACATACCCCAAAGGCGCTTTAAATCCGACGAAGAAGAAACCGCTGCGGCTGGATAAAGTGGAGTACACGTGGGTCACGCCGATGAAGGTTGAGGGTTCCGTGAACAAAGGCTGGGATCACTATCTCGGGCCGCTGAGACCGCCGTTGAAGCTTGAGGAGGAGAAGATTCCGTATAGGTTTTTGGCGGGCGTCGGGGTCGATGGGGGCGTGAGGCAGTATTATCGACATTTGGGCAAGGAGGGGGATATGGATAGTGTGGTTGAGCTGTTTTGGATCCGGGAGGAAGCGTGGAAGGAGAGGAGTGTGACTTCTACCGAGTAAGCCCGGCATTACGCTTTGATTTTGGAGCAGTATTTATATTGTGTATACTGTTGTATTCTTCACTATTACGCCTATAGTACCGCGAGTATGAAGAGTAGAGCATACTCGTTTCAATAGACTCATCAGTCAACTTTTGACAGTAAGATTTTACCATGTTTTATCGAGTTATTGTATTATATTTAATACTAACCGTCGGGGGTTTCGCCTATAACAAGTAACGATATTTAAAATATATTAACCGTACTTACGTCCTCGTTACGATACTGCTCGTAAGATAGACACAACAGTCCACTACCAACCACCCAATCAAACCTGATCCTCCCCCTCAAACCCAACCTCATCCCACCACTCCCGCAACATCTCCTCATGCAACCGGTCCCGCAAATCCACCACGCTCTCGTAAAAAAACCCTCTGCACCGGGCCGTCCGTCCGACTGCACCACCCAGTCCAACACGCGCACGTGCAAGCCCACCCGGGCCGCGTGACAATCACGCACGGACCAAACCCCTCGAGTTTCCCCTCCAATCTCACAGCATGAGTATTCGTCGAGACCTTTACCCTCCCGGTATTCGCAGCGAAGGAAACCCCCTCTGCTTCTTCTTCTTGCGCTTGTGCGAAGAGAAGGCCGAGCCCGCTCAGGGAATCATACTCGGAAAACTCTCATCTCGTCTTTCCCCGCTGCTCCATCTCGTGCAACTGTTGTTCCGTGGGGCAGCTCGGAATGGATTTCGCTGCCGGCCGGACAACAGCGACTCCCACCCTTCTCCCTGCACGAACTCAAAACTCGTCTCATCGACGACCGCGCCATCTTCAATCACGACACGAACGCTCGCCGGAAACCCATCAGGAACGGATCCCCGGCGCATAGCAATCGCGCTCGCACACCTTATACCGATCCGGCACGACCAGATTCAAGCACACGAGCACCTTCTCGTCTCCCAACAGCCTTCGCACGAGACCCCGACACCTATTACGCTCACCTCACCAAACCCTCGCTCACGCCACAATTGCTGCATCCGCATCTTCGGTTGCGTTCTTCACGCGCGCAGCAGCGACGAGTACAATCTCACAATTCGCGAAAAAAGCACGAACGGCGCCATGAGGTCCAGTCTTTGGATACGCGATCTCTCTCTCGCTCGCGGGCCGATGGGTAAGAGAAGGCGGAATGCGATTTCCCAGTTTTGGCTCGGTGGAAAAGCGCCATGTGCTGTCGCGCCAGAAGTGATTGGCTGCTTCGTGGTATATTTGGAGGCAGGTGCATAGGAAGGCTGTGGAGAGGGATTTGCGGATGTGGAGGAGGTGTTTTTGTGGGCGGAAGGCGAGGCTTAGGAGGGGGGGTTGTTGTTTGGTGCTCCGGCTAGGGGAGTCCGAGTTTGGGCGGGGATGGATGTTGAGAGCTTCGAGAATCGTTGCTGTAGGATGGGGTCTGGTGGGTTTGCGAGGTGGGGTCCCCATAGTTGAGCGGGGGGGCAGAGGTCGATTGGGGTTGGGCTGGTGAGGGCGAGTTGGTAGATTTGGTTGCGGATTTCGGCGGGGAGGCTGAGGAAGGGGGAGGTTTGGCGGGGACGTCGGGGTCGGTAATGGGGATGGTTGCGCATTTTTGGTATTTCAAATGCTATGAGTGGGATTTTTTGGAATTTCTTGACCACAGGAAGAGGTTGTTTTCAAGGTCGGGCGGGATGCAGATATGTATTGTTCAAGACTGGAAAAACGATGCCGACGCTGATCAATATATAGATAGGGATATAAGCAAACGCAATGCTCTTGATGGTCATAATAGATAAAGCTATTCACATAAAAAATGGGCTCGAAGTGTAATGAAAGTGTCTTGATGGTTGCGCGACCTCCTGCTGTAGGAGCCTCGGTGATATATTATGGACATAGCCCCCTTGGGTCATAAGCGCTACGTCCAATGACTCCAAATAAAAACACTTGGAAACCTCATCCGAGAATCAGAACAAACTACGATCATATGATATAGTAATGCGAGTATCGACTGGAGTACTGATCTTCTAGTCTCTACTGTTCGGAAAATATAGGTTAGCGAGCCCGAATGTATTATTATCCGTTATTTGACGCGCTTCCTATGATTCGAGCATCTTGGATTTGACCGAACGTTGACGATAATAGACTCATGCGACGTTGGAATGGGTAAGGTGTCAAGCAGATCTGGAGACGATGCAAAGAAAATGGGTCGCATTAGCATCTTTATGCGCTCGTCCAAGCACCCGATCCAGTCCTCTCGACGACATTATACCGCATGGCGCTTAAGTACCGAGTATTACAACTTCCAGTCGACTGCTCTCAGTCAATTACGGTCATCGACATTCCACAGATGACAACATGATTCGGTCAATACTGTACCTTGGCTGCATCGGTCTCTTTCGGACTCCTTTTGTTCCTGCGCTCACCTTACCACCTATCCAAGACTTATCAATATTCACACCATCGGCATCACTAGTAAACAAGACACTCCCCGTATCGCTCATCACTGATCCCGTAGCTCCGCAAGCGAACACTCCATACGGACCTTTACCAGACCCTGTTTGCAATGGCAGCCTACTCGGCTACGACATGAACAGATACAGCTGTCTCCAAGCCTGGGGCACCATTCCGACCCACCGAGAATCTTTGACGTTTGGCGATAGAAAGAGAGGTTTTGACGTCGGACTCCCTCGTCGTTTTAGTGGTCGTAAGTATTCTCTTCCCTTTGACGGCATAGTCGCATCTCGCATGAAGTTCCAGACTGATGGTAATCCGGTACACAAAAGCGGATGGTACCTGCGTGATCGATATCTTTCATAAAGACGGCGTCGTTGTCGATACAGCCACCTATCAAACGATCTCGAGGGCGGCGGAGAAATTGTATGGTACTTGTATCGCTATAGGAGATCAGCGTACCCAAGGTGGTTATATAAGAGATTTAGGTGAGCATCATAATAATTCTCTTGTCGTATGCTGGATCATATCATCACACAACAGCTCAAGACGTCCTACTATTCACATCCGAAAGGGGAGTCCGGATCACTTTTTATACTTCACAACATGAACGAGAGAAACTCTCTGACTGTGTAAATCACTCAGGACGCAACAAAGGTCTAGTAGTCGTCCTAAGCATCTACCAACCATCCGTCGCATGCCACGGCCGACAAGTCCACCTACTGGATCTGGATCCACTCACGCAAGAAATGCTAGCCATGTTCCCCGTCGACACCGAACGCCAGAAATTCGGAGCAGAAGGGGAACCAGGGGTAAAAGTCGTGCTGCCAATCACATACAGCAGCCCTAAAAACCCACCTTGTAAGCCCAATTCCAGCAATCCAACCTCATCTGCCCACTTTAAAACTCGTCGGAATTGCTTCTTTACAGATAGATATTGGTTGTCGCTGAGGGTTTAAATAGCACATTGGACGCCGCGTCTGAGATCGACGGTCGATGTCGAGCATCGCGATACGGTCACTGCGCGCTGGTTTGATGTGTGGGCTAGTGCTGTGGCGGTCACGGCTATGTGTACGGTGAGGGGGGATAGTGGGACGGCGGGGCTGTCGAACGGGCTGACTGTGACGGTGGAGGCGGTCAGAGGCCAGGTGATGGGGAATGAGAGTGCTGTATCCTGAGGAAACGATTTTGAGTGATTTGTGGTATATATATTTCAAACAGTTGGGCGTCGTTATGTGCGCGAGTGAGACTGCAAAGGATAGTGAATTGGCTTCGATGGGTACATTGGCACTTGCATGCCATGGGTAAACTCACTAACGCAACCTATATCCCCCCTCTCAAGATACGTAAGAACCATCCTAGCAAACCATCAACACCTTAATCTTGCCTACACAAAGTATCATGCAATCATACACATCTATCGACTATTCAAATAAACCAAATCACTTTCTCCGCTCTAAGCACACGACCTAATACCCATTCCTCAACATCCCTACGTCCAAGTACAAAAACGCACATCACCTTTAACACCCCCGCACCCCCGCACCACCATTTCATCGTCCGTCCATCCCAAGCACCTCACGTGACAATCAAGTCGATGGTTAAAATCCATTGCTCTCCGATCCTATAACACTCTCCCAGTTAGCCTCCTTTAGAAGTACGTTAATTAATTCGCACATGACCGAAAACCTACTACATCTCTTTCACTGTCGACATAATATATATATATATATCTTATCTGACACGGCTATGAAATACAAACGAAGAGTACCCTATGTAGGGCCGATTACATATCGACCACTGGAGTAACTTAGCGAGAAGATCGTCAAGGTATCTGAAGTGTAGTCGTCGGCTCTTACTTACTATGGAGATAATCCGTATATTCGAACTTTAATCTCCAGGGACGCTCGGACGATAAGAGCGGAGGAAGTGAATGAGATCAGTCATTAAAATTTATAAATGTTGAAATATAATGGAGCATGAAAGATTGATGGATTTGGTAGCTAAGAGACTGCTACTTATATCGCAATAGTAGGACTGTGGGTTAGTGAGTCCAATATGAGGCCATGCTATTAGCGTTGTTTTATTGATATGCGATATGCGAGACACGTGTCCAGGGGCGAGCATATTTGTATGCCCACTGCACCAGCAACTGGCTCTTTATTCGAATTGTTCTCTTTCAGAGTAAAATCGTTCTTCTTTCAGTCTATCAGTCAATAAGTCAATCAGTCAGCGACTACTGCAATCACTACTACAACCACTACAATCCAGAGATCTCTCAATCAATATCAGTCAACTACTACTGCAATCATTACTGCAGCCGCTACATTCCGGAGATCTCTCAGTTAGCCTATTGCCAGCTTATTGCCAGCATATCTCTCGCTGAAGATTGACGTTTTTTCTGGGCCTATTACGAGCATATCTCTCGCGGGAGATTAACGCATTTTTGGGCCTATTGCCAGCAGATCTATCGCTGAGGATTAACGCATTTTTGGGCCTGTGGCTAACACGTTTTCAGACCTGTTATCAGCATATCTCTCGCTGAAGAGTCACCGCATTGCTAGGCCTGTGGCTAACACATTTTCAGACCCGTTATCAGTATATCTCTCGCTGGAGATTGACGTTATTCTAGGCCTGTTGCCAGCATATTCGTAACGGTAGAACCGTGGTCCTACGTCGCATTATCGCGTCCAAAGCCTCCTACGGCCATCATATACCTATCGCATATCAAGGCCTCCTACGACTACAGTATACCCATCATATATCAAGGCCTTCTACGATCATCGCTTATCAAGGCCGAAGGCCGTTATATTCAAGGCCTGTGACAGTTGCCTTTCAAGACCTGTATTAATATATTTCACGCACGTTCCTCACGAGAGAGTTATTACATTTCGAGGTCTATGGCTGGCGCATTTCGAGCATATTGGATTGGAGGATTGAGTGGTCTCATGAAGCATGAATTGATTGCTTGATTGAATAGGAGAGACGGACTATCTAGCTAGGGGATGGAGAAACGCCAAGACTACGCTAAGACGCTTAGTTAGCTTGCGGCGTAAACGGCCTCCTATTAACTGAATTTCAACACTCCCACATAGTTTAAATAGAGGCTATTTTCGCTATTAATTCAACACTTTTATATAATCCTCATTAAGACTATTCAATCGACTTATTGTAGTTCTATTTGACGTATAAAGACTATGAATTTCTCGTTATTTAAGACCTTAATTAGATCGTTAGCGATTATCTAATTGATTACTATTTATTTAAATTAAACGACTTTAATCTTAATTTGGTCACGTATAAAATATTATTAAATATTTATATACTTGATACGTGAGTAGAAGCGAGGGTTCTTCGTGAGTGTTATAGTTCTCTAATTATTAGTCTTAATAAGAACTAGCTTATTAAGAAGACTTAATCCGATATCTAATTCTAATAGTAAGCGTGTAAGCTATATAATTTTCTTAGCGGCCTATATTTAAGCTATGTACTCGATCTCGCATAAGAATAGAGTAATAAATTGCTAACGCTTGAAGATTCAGCTAATAAAACCTTCGTATAGTAGAAAGATATATACTCTTAGAAACCAACGAGTCTTCTAATCGAAGGCTTAGTCTGCGTCTATATATCTCACCAGATTATTAACTATTTCGTATATTATTTTATAGTCTAACGTTTTTTTAAGATAGCGAAGCACTCGCTTAATCGCCGCGATATGCTTAGAATTCGAGTTATAATTATATCGAGATAGCATCGTCACTGCGTAGTAGATATCTGATCTAATTTAAATCATAAGATATATAATAAATCTTATTATAGACTAATATTTCTAAATAACCTCGGGACTAGCTTTGTTTATTAGTTCTTTCTAAAGTTAAGTGCTTAATATTATCGATATAAGTATAATTACTTAGTTACTTATATTAAATCTAGCTAGAATTTTCTTTAAGTACGTTATTTATATAATACGTATAATTCTTCTAATTCGATCTCTCTACATTTCTATATCTAAATAATATAAATATAGATTAAGATCGATTATCGCAAATCGCTTACGAAGTTTTTATTTCAACTTCGCTATATGTTTAAATCCCTTAGAACTATATATTTAAATATTATTAACGTATACACTTATTATAAGACGCGTAGTCTTATTAACGAAGAGTGAGTGATCTAATTCGATATATTTAAATTTCTTTAAGATAAGAAAATCGCGAAGGGTGTAATATTATTCGCGAGGTAACTACTTTAGGTTATATAGTACTCTAAGTAGTCGATATATTATATTTTTTATCTTATATCTCGTTGAGTACTTAATATAGATAAGCTTCTTTAATAGAGCGTTTAGGAACGTAGTAATAACGTTTATCTGCTTATAATCCAGGTCGTAATACGTTATTATTGCGAATAGTACTTTAAATAATATGAACTTGACGACTAAAGCGAAGGTTTGATCGTAATTAATCTTATAGATCTACTCGAATCCTCGTATTATTTAGCGGGCTTTATAGAGAATAGATTTATTTGACTTCTTCTTAATCTTATAGACTTATCTATTAATTAATATTAATATATTTTTTAATCTAGGAACTAATTTCTAGGTATTTATAATAACAAATGACTTTATCTGTCGATTTATCGCTTCCTTTTACTATTTAGCGTACGAGTCACTTATAACTTGCTTGTAAGTTAGGGGTTCGTAGTTATCTACTTTCTCAGTCGCTTAATAGCTTCTTATTTTAGCTATCTTTTGAATAGTAGCTACGAGATCGAAATTCGACTCGAAATTATAATAATTTGAGTTCTCATAACTTAGAATAGCTAGCCTATAATATAGGCGTTTAGCTTTTAAAGTCTTATCGCATTTAATGTGAGCAATAGCCCTTTAAGCTTATATCTTAATATCGCTTCACTTCTTATTTAGAGAAGTCTTCTAAGAAGACTTAATATCTCGCTTAGATCGCGAAGTATACGTCTTATCGATATTTGAATCTAAGTATATTTCTGAGCCAGATAAAAGTATCTCTTAAATATCTTCTTTATCGAATACTTTCACATCTTTCGTATTTCTCGTGCTTAATTCTTTTATTAGAATATTTCGAATATGCTCGATATTTGAAATATTAAAGTAAGTATTATTTATATATAGATACTTAGTCTAATTCTCCCCTACATCGAATACGTCTAATATAACGTTATCGCCGATAATCTCGATCATTTAATAGTCGATATCTGATACGGCGGAGATTATTATTTGTAACTTATTAAAATCCATATGAGACGCTCGCTCGACCCTACGAGTGATTGGATTTTATACTCGAAAGATATTGATTTCTTTATAGTCAATCAAGTAGTATCTCTTGCTACGCTTATCGAGCTTCTTTCGATTCTCCTTTAAGATATAAACCCAGGCTACGCAATTAATAATTCGCATATAATTAAGAAACGATTTTTCGTCGATTTAAGTCTCGTAAGATATAACGCCTTTGAGACGTAATATAGAACTTCTATTCTTTTAATAGATCTTAATATATAGAAATTTTAATTATAGATAGCGTGTTAGCTTGAAGTCAAATAGTATCGCTCTAACTTCGTTTATAATAATTTAATTCTGGATCTCGCTAAGATTATTTTACTTTGGTATATAGGTTATAGTAGACTTATAAATAATTTCGAAGTCCTTGAAGTATTATTTGAATTTATTATTAATAAACTCGATATTATTATTAAAACGAACGATCTTAATCTTATAGTTAGATTAAGTCTTAATCTTAATTATTTATTAGCGGAAAAGCTTAAACGTCTCGTTCTTTCGTTAATATATAAAGTATTAGGTACGAAGAGTCGTCTAATTAATAAGAAGTATATAGTATTTCGCTTCGTTAATAAACGATATATTAAACGATTCACTTAAATTTATATGGATTTTACCTAGTTTCTCGAGTACTTCGTATTACACTCTCTTTAAGACTTTTCTAGATAATTTAATCTTAATACAAATCTCGTAAATAATTCTTATATAGGGCTTCTAAGTTAGTGTAATCCCTTTACTTATATCGATAAGTCGCTTAAGATCCGCTTTATTAAAATGATCTATTTATCGGTATTAAAGCTTTATTACTTTCTCGTTAATTAGGCTAATTATTAGAGCTCTTATATTTTACTAAATAAGCGTTACAATTCTAGTCGTTAACTAAGTAACTTCGAGAATATAGATATTATTAATCTTAGGAGCACTCTCAATAAGCTTGATATCTCGAAAGATATAATAATCGTCCCCTTTAAACGAGATCGCGAATTCTTTTTAAGTTACTTAACTAATTAAGAATAGCTCGTATATAAGTACTAGCACATGTAGTACGTTACTAACGCTCACTACGTTACTAATTTCATCCGATATTAGTTATTTCATCTCAACTATATCGCGATCCTATATTTATACGATGATTTTATTAGCGATTAAGATCCCCGCTTGATACGGCTAATACCCAGTAAACTCGTTCTTATTAAAATATATATAATTAATATAGCTCGAATCGATTATTTAATCGTATGTTATATTAGGCGGAGTAGTTCTAACCGCATAGATTAGAATTTAAGTTAAAGTCTCATTAATAATTTAATCTTTAAAGATTTCTTCCTCGAAGTTTAAAGAAAGAGATAAAGATTTAGAGATCTTCTAACTAGTATCGCTAGTCAAATTCGCGTTAGAATTAAATTAAGTTATTAACTTAGTCTTCGCTTTCTTCTACTAAGAAGAAATTAAAATTAGATCTTAATCGAGAACGTAGTATACTAACTCTTTAAGTGTCGCTTCCCTATCACATTTAAGTGTAGAAATAACGATCTTTAGGCCCTAATACTTATTGTCTCCTTTAATATCTACTTCGTATATAATTAAGTAAGCCATAACCGAAATATAAGAAGTGTTATTATTATTGTTTATAAAATCGTTAGGTCTCTCGCTATTAACCATATTCGCCTTAGACTTATTCTTTTAACTTTTAGATATCTTTTCTAAGTGTAAAATCCAATAATTAAGTAACTAGTGTTTCTTCTTCTTCTTATTAATTAATAAGATACACTTTAAGTACTTCGAAGCGTTATTATCCCCTTTATAGTTGCTGCTATTAAGGTTCTTCGACGCTTAATTATTAATATTACTATTATTATTTTCTCGACCACGTTCGGAGGTTCTCCCCCCACGGCCTGAGTTATTATTAAATCTAGAGTTCTTATTCTCTTATTCCTTAAATCTCTTTATAAAAGCGATTATAGCTTACTTCTTAATATCTCGTTTAAGTAGTCGATCTTCTTCGTGAAGAAGCGTAACTATCTTATTAAAGTCGGGCATATTATCGAATTATATAATTAAGCGGTGTATAAAGTTCTTATATTTCAAGTTCAAATTATTTAGTAATAAGATTATTAGGATCTAGTTCTCGATTAACGCTCTTATTCGCTTAAGATTCTTAGATTTCGTTCGAATATTAGCGATATAAGTCTCGATTAAGTTCCCACTTATAGAAAGAGATATAGTTTATAGCTCTTATAATTTTGTGAATCGTAGGATGAAGCTAGAGTCCGAGTAATTCGTCTGCAGCTTGATTCATCGATTTACAGTTATATTATTATTCTTAATTACTTCTACTGATTTCTTATCACATATTAAGTAAATAAGCTTCGAAGCTTGATTGTTTTAATTCTTTTATATTTGAACGACTACTTAATAAGCTAACGCTTATGCATTCGTAGATGTTGAGTTATCAGGTAGGTCCTTGGAAAAGACTTCAATTCCTTAATCAACTATCTCCTATAGACCGCAGTATTTAAGAGCACTTCTTATCTTCTTGGATTATGATTAATAGTTTTCCTACCCTTTAAGCTTAAGAAAGTTTTAGATCTATATCAACGCGTTCGCCTGCATATTAAACGACTGTGTTATAGCTATATTAAGGTCAGATATTATAAGAATCCTCGTTTAACTCTTATAAAAGACTAGGTATTTAGAGATATTTAAATATCTATTCCCCACACGCAGTTAGTTATCAATTAAGTATCTATTTCTCAATTAATAATAATAAGATTATAGATATGAAATTCCGAGCTTATAATCTATTGAATTAAAGAATTGAGTGATCTCATGAAGTATAAATTAATTACTTAATTGAATAGAAGAGACGGACTATCTAGCTAGGGGATGGAGAAACGCCAAGACTACGCTAAGACGCTTAGTCAGCTTGCGGCGTAAACGGCCTCCTATTGGCTGAATTCCAACAGAGCACGTTTCTCGCTGGAGAGACAGCACAACCCTCGATAGAGACGCATCACATTTCCAGGCCTGTGGCCAACGTATTTCAAGCACATTTCTCACTGAAGAGACACACATCTCTCGCTAGAGACGCATCACATTTCAAGGCCTATAGCCAACGCATTTTAAGCACATTTCTCCCTGGAGACGCACACATCTCTCGCTAGAGACGCATCACATTTTAAAGCCTATGGCCAACGCATTTCTAGGCCTTTGACCAACATATCTCTCGCTGGAGATCAAGGCTTCAAATCGACGCATTTCGAGGCAATTAGCCAGCACATCTCTCGCTGGAATCAACGCATTTTCAGGCCTTTAGCCAACATATCTCTCGCTGGAGATCAGCGCATTCGAGGTCTACAATCACCACATTTCCAGGCCTATTGGCCAGCACATTCCTCGCTGGAGATTAGAGCCACAAATCGACGCATTTTCAGGCTCGTTGCCAGCATATCTCTCACTGGAGAGCAAGATTATAGATTGACGTATTTATAGACCATGGGCCAGCACATCTCCCGCAGGAGAGTTATCGTATTTCTAGGTTTATTGATTAGCATATCTCTCGCAGAAGGATTAATCGTCGCAAGTGGCCAACAGCCCACGGCTATTATTTTGGATCCTCGTGTGGCCATCGTATCGGGATCCCGAGACATATGGCCAGCTGCCTATGTTGTTCACATTCACGTACTACTGGAGATTATCACTGCAACTCCAACGCCTATGTAGGCCTTTTATCAGCATATCTCTCGCTGGAATCAACGCATTTCTAGGCCTGTGACCAACACACCTTCGGCACCAGCCCTTCTTGCCCATCAGCGCTAGTGCTATTAGTTCTATCTGCTTACTGCAGTCGATATCGTCAGAAGTCATCTTCGAGTTCTTCGATCTCTTTCGATAACGTCTTGAATTGTTTGAGAGTTCTTCTAGCGCTGAGGGGCCGGCCTAAACTCATAGTTAGGAAGGTCTTAGCGTGCCTTAGTGTTGAATATGCTCAAAGCATCTATTAATCCTCTTGTGCATTCGTTGTTTGTGTATAATCTCACTATTTGCGAGCACTAATCGCAATAGTAGAACTGTAGGTTAGTGAGTTCAATATGAGACCATGCTATTAGCGTTGTTTTATTAATATGCGATATGCGAGACACGTGTCCAGGGGCGAGCATATTTGTATGACCACTACATCAGCAACTAGCTCTTCATTCGAATTATTCTCTTTTAGAGCAAAATCGTTCTTCTCACTCTCCCACTCCTGTACATATAGCTTTATAACTTCACTCCAGATCATATCGCATAGACATGAGAGTTCTTCTAGCGCTGGGGGGCCGGCCTGGACTCATAGTCAGGAAGGTCTTAGCGTGCCCCAGTGTTGGATGTGCCCAAAGCGTCTATCAATCCTCTTGTGCATTCGTTGTTTGTGTATGGCCTCACTGTTTGCGAGCACTAACCCCCTATATGCGATCTGCCGAATAGCTTCAACACAATGCGACAGCCATTTCCAACAATAACGACGAGGATTGGGTCTCGATGCGATTGAGTAGGTATTGAATGTGGATAAGGATTGGCTACTACTAAAAAGATTAGTTATGATCAATAAATAAGAGGAAAATATCTTGAGTCTACAATATGAGTGTTTGAAGAAGGAGGAGTACTAGCTGAAGCCAAGTCCAAGGTACGCAAGTTTGATGTTACTTTCTCTAACTGTAAAAGGTTTGCCGGGTACTGCTTTGCTTTGCTTTCGGACCGGTAGCGCAGATACAAAAGTAGACGGACAGTAAAGACGAATTCAAGTCGGACGAAAACAATCTTGCAGAAATGCGCAACGTGAGACACAATCACACTGCGAAGCTCATGTGCTTTTCCTACAAGAGTGGGCAACTGTATTTTCTACCGTTCTGATTGACAGCGTCCCTCCAGCGACCACTCTCTAACTCTACAACGATTGCGAGACCCACCCCATCACGACTGGGTAGAACCAATAAGGTTGTCAATAACGATGACGCCAGGAGCCGAAGGTGTGAACGTAAAGTTCGCGTACTGCAGTCCTTGGAACGCGTGCGAAAAGGTCCCAAAAGCCGGCGCATTCATGAGATCGATAGGCTGGGCCGGCGTGAAGTCGAACGTTTGCGTCGCAGCAGGCGTAGTTGAACCGGCCTTGTATCCCGTCACGGTGATACTGCACTTGGCTGCAGCGTTGACCTCGCCTTGTGCCAGACCTGAACCGCAGCCATAGTAGTAGGAATCGAGAGCGAAGCTTTTGATCATGGAGCCGGCGTATGCGATGGAAAGCGAGCTGGCGCCAGAGGCGGTGCCAACGGCGAAGTTGGGGTCGGAGTGGGGCATCACTCCGTTGACGCTTTCGCCAGCGACGCCGGGCTGGTTGACGCCGAAGTTCGAGTAGGAGATGCCGTAGTAAATGCCGACAGGATCGAGCCTGGCGTCGGGTGAGCCTTCCAGGTTATCAAACTGGAAATGAGTTTAGCGGGTTGGACGCTGGTAGGATCAGAACTCGAGGGGACACACGGTGGCATTAAATGGAGTATTGACTGCGCTGATGGGCACAAATAGAGCCACAAGGCCAATCACGAAGGCGTGTAGTTTGGTCTGCATAGCTATTTGTGTGCGGTATATTGTGCGGTGTGTCGCTGTGGAGCCAAAGGGCGGAGAGTAAGTTCTGGGCTGGAAATTGGACTGGAAGGCAGGATTGGATCTACAGGAGTTCGGAGTCGGACAGGTCGATGTTGTTTATATACATCGTTCCTCAGTAGGTGGCGTTAATTCTGATCTTCGTATTACGCACAAAAAGCGCAATCGATCATCTCCGATTATAATCGCAAAGGGAAAATCCAAGCAAGAACTACACAGGCCGGGTTGAGGCTTGCGCATCCGGAAAGTATAACAGGCAGAACGGATACCCATGAACCAAGTCGATCATGTATCCAGATTAACGCCATTAAGTTGACATCTGCCTGCGGTTAGCGGCGTCTGCTGGAACCGCGGAATTATAAAATAAAAACCCAAAGGAAGATTCAAATCCTTAAAAAGTAACAATAGCCTAGTCATTACAGTGGTCCTATCAAGGTAAAGCCGTAAGGCTGTAGGCTGCCTCCGGTTGAGACCGAAATTCTCTATTGAGCTAAGTGTTCAAGTCTTGATGACATAGAATAAAGTCATCATATAGGTCCGAGCTACGCCTATAGCCCTCGAAAAATCATGGTGGGGCCCTTGAGCCCACGCTGATAATGAAAAAGGGGCGCAAAATTCCACATACTGTTCATTGCACGCCGCAGCGCTCTGCAACAATGGTTAACCAGGTATGGAGATATTTTCCATGGGCCGTGAGTGAGTAGTGGCACCAAATAATGAACCGGAAATCTTCTTGGGAGTATCTTGGGCGCGTGCTGATGAAGTATGACATTTTTGAATCTTCCATCGGAGTTGTGTACCCTGCGTAATGCCCAACCTGGATCGCAGAAGAAAGGACATAGTCCGAAAGAACTGTCAGATGTAATAGTGCCGCAATCCGAAGGCACACCTTCTTACATCGTGACTAACAGATAACCCACGCAGACCATTTAACCAGCCCTTCTAGTGTGCTGCAGACGTAATGATACCGCCGAATGAGGTTAAGATGAACCACACCTGCGGTACCGAATAGGGACCACCATCTGTGCAGGCAATAGAGAAACCACAGCCAGTGACGATTCTAGTTAGTCGCGGTGACCAGCTGTTCGAAACCGAACAGAGTCAGATGGTAGGGACAAGCCGAGGAAAAGCAAAACCCGCATTGATTCTCCAGCACAATCACAGCAGGTGGCTGATTCCTAGGTATTGCCTCGCTATTCATTTAGGCCAGCAGGCCAAGCTCAGAAGGTGGGCTTTTTTTATGAGGTCGCATCGCACCTGAGCCAGCTTTTTCCCTCGGAAGCTCGCATCGATCTGTGCGATCTTCCTGATGGTGTTGGTAGCCTGAACCATTGTGGCCCACGGTGTATCTCGGTGTACCGTACCGTTCCACGACGAAGAGCCATACACCACAATGTTATGATCTCATTTACATATTTCTGCTGGCCCAAGGTTTTGGGATGGAAAGTCTTTGCCAGCCTAGTCGGTACATACCGCGGCATTCCTTACGCCTTCTTCTTGTGTAACTCTGTGTTCAAGGGATGCGGCATTTCAACGAGCCATGGGGATCTCGCATACCATCTTCTCCACAGCACATTGGTGCTAGGGAACCACAATACCTCGTCTCCGATCGGTGAGATACCATCGGACTATACCCGGTTACGAGGATCGGCCTTGCCTACACCCTCACGGATATATGTTGTCTGTGCCTGTACCGGCCGCGTAGAAGCCACAGAAGGCAGTGTGTTATTATTGATTGGGGTTTGTCTTGAAGCAAAGGGTGGAGCTGTTACCCGTGTCAGCGATCTCATCATTTGTGTACTCAACAGTGGTTTGAGGTATCAATGGGAGAATAGATCTATGACAGTAGTATAGAGCGCTAACACAGCAGGGAACTCGGTTGAACACCTGCAATCTCGTTCCTACTAGTGGCCAAGCCGTTGCCCGATAGGCTGCTGAAATAGCAGTCTACATTCCACAGTATGTTGGGTTCTCGTATCATGGAGACGCTTTGACCTATGCGAAAATAGGGAAGATGTCAGTGTGCTTGACTCACAACAACTGGAAAAATGTGTGTGGCAACCGTCGTCGTCAAAATGCCGAAGCCAGCATACCGTGTTAAAGGTACTTGAGCCGGCATCACCCGAAGCCAACATGAGGCTTGGATAGATTTAGCTGCAGGGATGAGGGTGGGGGCTCCGAGTGCGCTGCACAGTCCGTGATAGGTCTTCGTCCGGCGACAGATGCTCTCACATCGAAAAGTTCAATAGTTGATGGTCTTTGTAAAGATGAGACGAGAAGAATTGCCTTACTGATTCGAGACATTAGCTCAGCCCTACGGCTACTCCCGTTCATTTTTGAGCCTCTCTATAAGCCCATGTTTAGAGGTGGTGCCTTGCCTGACCGAAGCTGGGGGCGAAGACCGAGATCAATACTAGATGCTATGGCATCAGCGTCCAACACCTTCTCATACGTGCCAGAACGTACAAGAGGTGGGGATGGGCGAAAAACCGGCCTCAATCTGTTAGACATTAGGAAGCTATCCCAGGTGTCGCTTGAGTCGTCAGAGCTATTCCTTTGTACACGAAAGGGGAGATCTGGACCAAGTGGTTTATATAGATCTTTTTGCAGGTCAGTGTTAATTACTAGATCAAAGCTGTCTAATATATACGCAAATACAATGTAAGATGTATCGCGAAAGCGAGACCAGCTAGACTGCCTGGAATGAGTCTTTTTAAGTGTGCAGCGCTTCCTTCAAAAACCTGCATACCAGAGTTTGAACCATTGCTAGGACCTGTCGGTGCACCCACCAACGATAAGGAACTGTTGGCAAGGGGTCCTCCAGACCCGAATCCTCCCATGATGGTAGGAGCTCCAAGCATCACCGTCTGGGAACCGACCACAAAACTGCCCCCCGAGCCGAGCGACACCAGAGTTCCACCTACTGTTGTACCTGGAGCCCCAGGCGACAAAGTAACCCTGCCGATCTCGACGGCTGTTGCGGCGGCGGTAATAGCTTGACCTCCAATGGTTGTGATCAATGTCTGTGGATTAGCGAATGATACTGGAACGGAGCTCGTCCCGACAACGAGGATTGTGGAGTTAAGGGAGACAGGGGAACCTGAAACAGTGATGGCGGGTGCTCCAGGCTTCAGGGTTGTGCCAGCAACAGATATACCACTTGGAAGCAGCTTGACGGCTACACTGTTGATAGCTGTGACCTGGTCTGATTCAGATGTCGTCTGAAGAGAAGATGGAAGAGCCTGAGCAGTGCCATTAAAGATAAGATTACTGGAAGAATCAAGGGAAACAGCGGCTCCAGAAAATGTTGCTGCTGGTGCACCGGCGGTAAGTGTGGTACCATAGATCGATACTGCATTTGACATTGGGAGTGCCACTGCCCCATTGACCAACGTCATCACTGCTGCAGGATTTGCGGTTGGGAGTGGGTACCATTTGCTCCCAATGTAAAGGTGTGACTTGTCCACAGACACCGTTGTTCCGGAGAATATCACAGGCATTGTACCTGTGACTGTAGTGCCTTGTATTGATACGCCGTTGGCGACAGGGACGATCGTCTGGCCCGCGATCGTTGTGGGAGCCGGTTCTGGTAGAGCCGGTAATTGGAAAATCTGGCTGGCGACAACAATGCTGTTCCCTTGATTTACAGCTACCACTCCAGATATACTCGCCGGAGTCTGGCTGGGATTGACTTCCACGCCATCTACATGAACGCCGGATGGGCCCACCACGACAGCATGACTCGCAAGTGACATGGTTGTTACTGCGAGGGTGGCATCGGCTTTAGTGATTAAATTACCTGTGTCTGGAATCTGGTTCTCAGGGCTCTGTTGGGACGTCGGATCGGTAGCAACTTGAGCGGGACTGCCCCCTTGAGTATGGGCAGGCTTACTCGGGTCTTTCGATCTATCCTGGTCTAAATCCTCTGGAATGTTAACTCTCCCACTACCAGCCTGAACATTCGATTGTCCACTAGAGTCTCCCGCCATTTTGGGGTCTCCGCTGCCGCTGGCTTGATTATTCGATTGGCCACTCGGATCCGTTGGGCCGCTTCCCTGCTGAGATGAACCTTGATTCTTCGCCTCCGGATCATCTACAGTCTTGGTTTGTGGTGTTTGAGGCTTGATGGCTGGTACTTGATTCATCTCTTTTGGCAGAGGCGCATGTTGAAGTGGTGGTGGAAGAGGGATTGGGTTCCACACCGCAGCTGTCTTCTTTGCGCTAGGGTCCTGAGTCGCACTCGCCTGTGGTGTTACAATGGGATCTACAGGATCACTGGTAGTGACAGGTGGAGCCATGGCTACCGCTGGAACTAGAGTCTTTGGTGGATCGAACCCAGTAAACCACAAATCCGTACAGTACTGGAACCAAGGAATCATACTCCTGACCTGGCTTGGTATAGCGATAAGAGGTCTGTACGGTTCACCCGATGCAGGCTTGTAATAATTTTCATACGCAACGCTATAAGGCGGGCAGGGCTGTACGGAGTGTTCGGGTTAGTGGTGATCTTGCGCGGTCAGTGGTCTTAGATATCTACTTACAAGATCTACAAAGTCAAAGGGCAAGGTCGTTGCCGCAATATTCCCAAAATAGGGAGGTCCAACAACGGTCGACAGCTCTCCGGGAGCAAAAGAGAGCATGGTTGTTGAGATGACATCACCCCCACAAGAGTCGTATGCACCTATACTTGTAAACCCAGCATAAATTGAGGGGGAAGTACTATTATATCTGTTACTAAATGCCGACTAGGTAGCTTGGTATACTCTATATCCACTTACAAAGTCACGCCTGCCGACACCACAGTGGTTACAAGGGGGCCATCGTTGCCCGTAACCGATGCAGGCACGACCAAGGTATGACCACGTGCGTAAATTTGCCCGTCTAGAGCTCGTGCCTTGACAGATCCATTTGAACCTGGAGATACCGTTGACGTTGTTAGGCAAACAGAAGCGTCCCATGGATTCTCCAGGTACGCCTTCCATGACCTCGAGCCTGTAAACATTACGGATGCAGTGGTAATGGTCCGGACCGGTTCGCCTGGAATACCTGTGATAGGCGTTGTGCATCCCCAGTACCTGTTAAGGGTTCAGAGCCAAGTTTTTTCATATTGTAAAGTGAAGAGATAAGCTATCGTAAGGAGGTGAACTCACCGTAGGCCAAGTGAATCTGTCGTCGCACCATATTCAGGTGGATTGACTTTGTCGCCAATGATGCTCAGACAAGACTGGTTGGCATTTGGAGCCGGCTAATAATAAACGTCGACGTTTCCAGCTTCGATGTTACAGGTGCCGCAGCAAGTACCTCCTCCATGCTTGCCCCCTTCTGTTTTATGATCGCGCTTTTCATAACCACGCTTTGCACCTCGC
Source organism: Xanthoparmelia taractica (assembly GCA_033085395.1). NCBI lineage: Eukaryota > Fungi > Ascomycota > Lecanoromycetes > Lecanorales > Parmeliaceae > Xanthoparmelia > Xanthoparmelia taractica. The sequence continues at coordinate 30,047 of JANQBS010000239.1, read as the reverse complement.
ATACCCTCCGTATCCGGGGCCGGGTGGGCTTTTTGATACACACCCTGACTAGCTATGCATTGAGGCGATCTCATCCAGTCCTTGATACGCTTGAATTCTGCGAATCGGGCAGGTGTATTTTGCCCTGTGCAATTGGATTGCACAGATCCATCCCCGTCAGCTGTGAAGCAAACATTTTCGTGCAGAAACTCCCTCGTCTGGCCAAAGAATTGATCGATTGCTAGTGTCTGGTTCCCAGAGCATGTATCATCCCACAATAAACACTGATCTTTCAGACCATCTGGATTTCTAGCAGTGCCGTTATAAGAACAGTACTTATCAGTGATGCTGCAGGCCCCTCGTTCTTCCGCGGGCAAGGGCACATACACGCCCGGGATCTGATCATAAGATTGGTTCTTGGCTTCGGTGGAGTTGGAATACCGTGGAGGAGTATATTGAGCCCCTGTCGAGGATGCGATCACTGAGTTTTGGTTCCCGCCGGCGGCAGTGAGAGATGGGTTCGCTAAGACACGAGATGCAAGACCAAGAATGCAAAGAATCCATAGCATAATTCGATCTTTCAAACGCCAGGTCGGGGTTTCAGACAAACAAGCAGCATGAAATTCTCGCTTTTAGAGGCCTTTAGTCTACAGAAAAACGACCCAACTATCACCGAATCTGCGAGTCCCGTCAACGAGCGGACAGATGCATTATATAGAGGGTCACAAAGTGAGCGAGATGGAACACACAAATTATTTTACACTGACCTCCTTCACTACCATATTTCCCACGCCCAAAAAGAACTCGAAGGATTCCAACACCAATCTCACTGTCACGAGTAACAGGCCATTGAACCCCTATCCAATTAGAGCGCCAGTCCAACCAGAGCGCCGTCCTAAGCATATCTGAAACATACCAAATCCAGCTGCGCCGCAAGCACAGCCTCCGGGAAGATTTTAGGCCCACGCCATCATCAGATTAAGCAGTCCATCATGCCGAGTTTTAGTCTACCCCCTGCGAAACTGTGCGCCAAGTCACTGACCAGCAGGAGCAGTCGAGCGCATGAGATTTGGCCGCCATCGTAGGTAGATCTTGCTCCAGGGCAAACCACCGTTGCAGATGGAAAATTAAGTGAGAAAGCCCGGTAGTGAATAACTGCGCCGCACGCTCTAAATTCAATTTCCCGATTATTCCGATCTGACTACCTTTCTCTTGTCTGCACCTGGGAATGATCAGTCCATGGTGTAGTGCGTACTGGATTGGAGTAAGACTAGATTATATGTTAGGGCACGAGTCCGCTGCAATATGCTTGTGGTGACTTATGAGAGAGTCCATTGCACAGCAAGAACTTCAAAACAACAACCACAAAATGCAAAAGGCAAAGCGGACGTGCGGAGTGAGTGAAGTGTTTTTAATATTCCATCCTTTCCATCTATCTGCGCATGAAGCTCTCTATCGTAAAGTATCTTACAGTCTGATCGAAAAGCGAGGTACAAGTGCGCTATGTCATGGTATGCTTCTAACAACGCATAAGGGAGTCGAGTATTGTACAAGACGAAGAACAAGAATAATTAACGTGATGAGATCGAATAGAATAAAGCGAAGAGGGCCGGTGAAGAGAAGAATGTGCTTAGTGTGCGCTCGAAAAGAGAAGAACATTCCTCCATACAATGACATAATGTTGACGATACACGAGGGTAACAAGCGATCGCCTCCCCCAAATCTCCGCGAAGAATGTAATCGGTGCATCAGCGAAGAGCTATCGTAGCAGGAGACGCGATTCTCGTACAATTTGCGTTTTTCTTTTCCATGCAGGTTTGCATCACACAGAACGTTGAAGGCGCGTCGAAAGTATATCTGTTACATCAGAAGCGATCCATAATAACCTCATCGGACTCGGTATCGACAAAGCCCGGCATATTCTCATCCGGATAAACATATTTGCGACGGTGTTTCTCAACGAGAGCATGCAAATCCAGCAACGGGCCCTCACCACCCTCAGCCAAATATTCCTCAACCACAACTTGGATCTTGGCCTTCTTGCCGCCGTTGAGACCGGCCGGGATATCGAAATAGTACAACCCTTCCGGGTTAAGGCTCTTCAGCCTACCGGAGAGGGCTGCTTGCTCTAGCTTCAGGGTCCTGCGCGCATGTCGTAGCAGGTAGGGCCAGGATCCTTCAGTGAGTGAGATTGTCTCAAGACGGAGCTTTCGCAGTGTATCAGCGTGCCTCTCGAAGAAGTAGGCTAAGCAGTCTGCGTCAGCGCTGATGTAGGAGAAGGATACTACGCGGAGCGAGTGCCATTTGAATGTGCCGACCATGTCACATACAGTGGCCGGAGGGTAAGGCTCGTCACAGTCGAAGTTGACGTCCAAGCGCTCTAATGCTGGAGTCGAGGTGATGAAGTCTTTAAAATGCGAAGTTTCGTGCAGGTACTTGGCACACTCTGGCAACATGGAATGCGTGAGATCGTCGTAATACACGTCATCGTCGTCTTCGCTACGGGTCGAGATGTACAGCCTCAGAGTTCGTAGGGACCGCACAGCATGCTGCAGTTTCTGTAAGACGTCGAGGTTCTGCTTTTCTGACTCCCGGAAGAAGCGCCAGTCCACGTTACCGGCAGCCAGTGTCTCGAACTTCAAACCAGCTGCGTCTGCAGCAAGAAGCAGTGATCGCAGTTGCCCCACCCCGCATCCTTCCTGAGATTGCATGTCTCCATACGGCGCTGAGAGACCGTCCTTGAAAGCTTGTTCCATTCCTGTGCTCCTTCCCAAACAGCATTCTGTTGACATTTCAATGGTCTTCAAGTTTGGCATCTTCATCAAAGCATCTTGCAGCATCTCCATATTGTAGTTTTGCTGCCGCATGCTCTCCTGATCGGCTAACTGAGCCGCGTATTCTTCATAAGCCCTTCGCAGTAGGGTCCCCGTGTGTGTATACTTCGGCCCGTACATCGCCTTGCTTAAGCTCCGGCTGTACGCACGCTCCTCTCGGGCACTAGCGGTCCCTGGAGGAGGATGACTCTCTGACGACAGGGTTTTCATCCAACCTGGAACGCAGATGTTCGCTTTCCAATTCGGCATTGAGCCATAGTCTTGCAGAATGTCGGCTTCATAGAAGAGGGTGTCGATTTTCTTGCTGATGATGGGATGTTCGGATATCTGGCGGAGCTGTTCGAATTGGCTGGACTTGAAGAACAGATGGGCTTCGGAGAGGAGGTAACGGCTGCCAATATCAGCGAAGCGTTTGCAGACAAGTCGTAGACGGGCGATGTCTCGCTGTTTGTATCTGAGCGTCAATTGCTCGAAGATGATGAGTAGGATTTCATTGGGGAGATGACCGAGTGGGAATATGCCCGAAATTATGGAGGATGAATAGGGAACGACTACCGTTGTTGCCATTGCCACGAGTGGTCCTCGACAGAGCAGTCTTTCTCGATGTAGGGATAAGTGAAAGAGCCTCTGGCAGAAAGGTGGACCTTTATGATAATGCCAAGGCGTGTGTGAGGCGAAACACGCTAGACTTTTAGGCTCGCAGGCGCGTCAGATGAAAAACGCTAACCTAAGTAAGGTAAGTGTTAGACCGGGCATATCCCCTACCGAACTGTTCCCTGCCTCTCATCTCTGGTTACGACCACAAACTTCAAACACATACAACTTATACATGAGGCGCAACTTGGCTCAACCTTCTCAGTTATGCTGTAAAGCCTATCGTTGTTCCTTGACCGGTATGCTTTGGTTGCCCTTCAACAACCTTCAGGCCGACAAAGTACTTTCTCAATACACAGATTCCTATAACATAGCGTCGCCATTATCATCGTACATCTGCTGAAGCTACTACAATGCCAAAGGGAAGCCTTATGACGGGGAGGAAGATAGTAAGGTGATCGGATGCGCTCCCAAACAATATGTCCGGCACCTACAGCTCCTTCGGATCCGTGTGTATATTACAAGCCGATTATATACTAAAGTAAGCCAAGAAATTCCTGCGACCTTTGGGGTTTAAGAGTGTGCTAGTAGCAAGTCGTCACCTTTCTCTCCTGCGTGGTCTTGAGCAATGTCTGTTTCCTCTTGTATCGGTTTAAGCCCACAGCATTTCACTAAAGAGGGCAAGGGAGGCGCGTTTCACATTGTCTATCTGGTGTCCTCTGGAGTGCAAATTGTCGCAGCTCCAGATCCTATGACAGGGACATTCTTTAATACTCTACACTTTGCAGAGTCTTATTACGCTGCAGAGCGCTTTTGCACCGTGTTGCTGTGACTCGAGGAAGAGCAATCATCCCAAGAACGTGACAAGCTCTTACCACCACGAGTACCCGCTGTCGGGCCCCTATCGTATTATACACACGCTATTCTCAGTCTGATATGAAATGCCTTAAGCGTATACTCTTTCTCCATGCTCACCGCTCACTGGTAAGTATGAAGGACTGAAACCAAAAGCAACGTATAACAACTCCGAATAAAAGCATTTCGTCAAGTATCGATCGGTTTTCCACTCTAAATGAGGTGGTCGACTAATGATCAACCCGATCCAGTACTCGGTTTCGCTAATATGGGAAAAGAGCACGACGTTTAGAACGTAGTCGTGTTTCTCAGGTGGAATTTGACGTTGGGCAGGGACCGGAAGCCGATGGGATAGTGCAAATGCCATGGGCTGTGAGGGAGACTGCCAGCATTTACACCTGCTTCAGATGGTCCCCTGGCTACGGCATTTTGAGAGCGAGCGTCTGCGGATCGCCGTGGGCCAGGCGATCAGGCGTGTAACCCCTATCACCAAATGTGCGCAGCTTCGAGGTTGTCGTAAGTCCTGTAGGGAGCAACTATTACAACCCCAAGTCATTCTTTCACTCTTTCCCTATTCCAATCCCGATCATGTACTTGACAAAAGCTCAGACTCTCACATGCAAACAGAAACACGAAAACAAAACCCCGCAGAACATCCACATCTCCCACTACCTTCCCTACTAAACCCCCCACATACCCTCCCACTCAACATTCAACCTCCTAATCTCCCTCCTCCACTCCCTCCACAACGTCTTCCTCACCTCTTCAAGCTGCCGCTTCCCAAGCCCCAGCAACCTTCCTCTCTCCACTTCCACCCTCTCCTTGAACGTGAATTGCGCCTCTATCGCTCTCAATTTGTGGTGGTAGCAGAAAAGGCAGAACTCGATATTGTGGTGTCGGGTGCGGCATACGACGTCGTTCCTGCCAGAGCAGATTTTGTGCAGGAGGTCAGGTGTGCGTGGGGAGATGTGGCGGACTGGGGTGGTGATGGTGTGGGAGCAGCCGATGCAGATGGATTCGTTCATGTAGCACATGATGGTAGGTGTATATGGTATATTTGGGTATGTTGAAAGCCGACAACTTGCTCTGAACGGTGCTCAAGACTAATCTCACAAGCTTTGGGTAATAAACAAAGAGAGTCGGGATTACTGAGCTAGCCCGCGATTCTTTGTCTCTGTCGAGGCTGTCGCCAAAATTTCCAGCGGGTGGTTCGCGGATCGTGAGAGAGATGAACAAAGCAGAACTTACCAATGACGGGAATAAAGAGATAGGTTGGGATACTCACCGTTTTCGAAACTCATCCGTACTGGAGTCCGCATTGGTTTTCGTTCATGGACCATTGAGGGAGGCCAACGTGAATGAAATGATTCCTACGCGAAGCCAACTACGAATTCTTGGATTAGTCAACCATGCGCAATGTTCTGGTGTGCTGATCGTTTCGATGAGTTTGAGAGCATGATGACAGCATCCGGTCCCAAATGCAAACAAAGACAGGAATGCTGCCGTTGAGCAATGTCCTACCCACAATACATAACATACATATTATTACTCACTCCTGTCAGAACCTCTTTCCTGCCGCATCGGCTTCACCATCGCCCAACTCATGTATCCGTCCTTCCTCGCCGTCGATCTCATGCCGCATACCATCCATAGCATACGCCTGCGACTTCTCCTTGCCCCACTGCTCACCAGACCAACCCGTCTCTCTCGCCACCTTCTTCATATCCCTCCTTCTCCTCCACTCAATCCACGCCGCAAAGACCAGACTCAGCAAAAGCAGCAACCCCAGCGGAACCCCAACTCCAACCCCAACCTTAGTCGCATCGGAGCTCGAATTTCCCGTGGGTGTCGCAGTTACCGTAGTAACGGTAGTAGTACTCGAGCCATTATTATCGCTGGCGTTCGCCGCAGCCAGCGTCGCGGGCGCAAACGGCTTTCCGAAAATATTGCCGAACGTCGCGTTGCAACAGCTGGTCGACTGCTCCAGCGAGCAGCAGAATAACCCATTATAATTGCCCGAATCGCCACAAGGGACCGCTGCAACGGCTTTGAAAGGGGCAACTAAGGAGGAAAGAAAAGAAATGATCAGCATAACCCAAATGCACCGCCAATATCTATCCAACAGCCTCGGATATATATCCAGAGCAAAAGGAAACTTACCATTCAAGCATTCCGTAGCGCAACTCTCCGAATTCCACGACTTATCCGTGCAAGCGCCTCGGTATGGATAGTACATGTCATTCAGGCAGAAACCGCCTGTAGTGCAAATATCACCAGTAACGCAGCACGCGCTACCGGAGCCATTGGGTCCTGCAAGGGTAGAGTTGCAAAGCTCGTAGCCGGTCGCTATGCTCTTGTCGGGAAAATAGCACGTTGCTTGCGAAGTCATTATAATATTTTTTTGCACTCAGAATTGATATATATGAGCAGATCATCTGTAGAAAAACAATGGGCAACGCCCTGCTTTTGGAGTCTTGCACAGCGCGTTGGATCTGCAGGATCCGCAGGCAGAGATAGCGCGCATCCTTCGTTGGGTGGCGCGAATCACATTTTTGGGGCTGTGAGGCTGTTCCCGCTGCGCTGCGGTGGAGGGGCAGCCTGTGGGTTGTTACAGATGACCAACGGATGAGCCTCGCGAGCATTGGTCATGAAACGAGAGACATGTAACGATAAATGTGTTTGGTGTTCGAAGAATCTTCTTTGACGAGGAACGGACAATCATAAGACTTCGAAAGCAGAAAAACAATGGGATGGCAGAAGACAGACAGTAACGATGAACATGTCAAGAAATTGGATCCCAGAACAATTTATCTTAAAAGACGAACGGACATTCTTGACACATCGGTCGGAAGAAGAAAAAGAATGGGATGGCGGAAGACAAGACGGTAGCGATGAATGTGTCAGAAAAGGGATCTCAGAATTTCCACTTCTCACGACTGGCAGTATCGAACGGCAGCATTGACCCAAACCCCTTAAACAGCGCCGTAATCGCCATGTCTCCTATCCCCTTCCCCCTCATAAAGATCGAACGCATCACGCTATGATTTAATACCACTTAACCACAGCTAAACCACCAGCCCTTTTTCCATCTTCCCCCACCCCACCACCCCAAAAAGAAAGATTTAAACCAAAAAAGAAAGAGAAACGAACACGACATATTACCTTACCATACCACAACAATCCCGCAGTATTCCTCTCCACTAATCCGCCATTGATTGCTGTCGTCAACGTCTTGACGGGGTAGTGGCAACCTATACTTTTCACACAAGTCTTCGCGGTAGGAAAAGCAAATACATATGCCGTCCGTGAGTGAAGCTAGTCAGGGAAGAGAAGAGAGAAGAGAAGAGAAGAGGGAGATGGAAAGAATGGAGAAAATGGGATGAAGAGTGCTGTCCGATAGCGGTGTGTGCGGGTGAGAAATGTGATGTTCCTGGAAGAAAGAAAGGAAGAAAGATAAATTAGAAAGAAAAGTCTGATTCTCCGTAGTTGTTCATAGTGGGCGTTTGCTTAGTGGCGTTTGAGCAGGATTTTATCGCTGCAAATAAGAGAAGAGGGTGGAGGGACTCAGAGAGTGCATAAGAGAGAGAGAGGTAGGGAATTCGAAGGTAGGAAATAGTGGATATTGTCCAGAAAATATTCCCGTAAATATGTAGAGGGAATGCAATATGAATGCAACTCCTCCTATGCCAATATCTAAAAGAAAAGAACTCCGAGATAATACGAGTACCGTGCTCCACTTACTCTAGGATCTATATCTATATCGTCAGTACCGTCCCAAAACCATCCCCCCATCACCCTTAAACTCCCCATTCAACCCATCCAACGCACCCCACATCTCCGCAATCTTCATCCCCCTCATCCGCTCCTCTTCCACCTTCTTCCACGTCCACTCCTCCTCTTCATTCCCAATACTAGCTCTCAAACTCGCAACAACGGCATCTTCCGCGTTCCCAGGCGTAATCTGATCGGCAAGCGATACAGCAGCAGTAGTATTCGATGTCGACTCTGGTGTCGGCGTCGAAGTGGCCAGGGGAGTTTCATGATCTGCTGGTTTAGGAGGAAGAAGTTTGGAAGCGTGCATTACACGTTCGGGCGGGATGGTCAGGCGGCCCTTTTTGTAGACGTATTTGGCGATGCCGGTAGCAAGGATGGCTGACTGAGGCAACGGCGTTGTTGCAACGCCGTTGGCATGTCCATTACTCCGTGCCTCGGAACCTTCCTGCTGGTTTCCCTTCCGCCACGGCTGCAGCGTATAACCCTTTGGCCTCGCGACGCCTGGCTTGACGAAATGCGAAATTATATAAATCCACTTTGTATCCCAACAAAGCACCCGGGTCCACACTTCAAATTTCTCGTACGGCTTGATCTCTTTCCTGAATTGGCAGCTCACACCGCCTAACCTGATCTCAAACCTCCCCTTTGACTTTGCTCCCTCCCCTCTGCCCTCTTTCTCCTCGGTTGCAAGCTCCTTCCCTGTCACTTCCATTCCACGTGAGCAGAGGGATACCATGAGCTCGAGTCGCCCGACGTCAAAATCGGAGAAATAGGTCGAGTTGGATTTATGCAGGTTGTAGTCGCACTCGAGGAAACCGGAGCGGGAGGAGGTAATGAGGGGTTGAAAGAGCGTAGATGGGCCGGGAGTGGTCGCTAGACGGAGACGGGATGTGCGGAGATGGGTGAAGAGGCCTTTGAGGAGACGGATCTGCGGAGCATGTTGGGTCAGAGAGCTAGGACTTGGAGATACAGTATATGGGTGAGAGGAGAGGGGAATGGGTAGGTCATACATGCCAGACAAATGGCAAGCTCTTGAGATTCAGGAGAGCGAAAATAAGAGCGAGGAATTTCCAGACACCAGCCTTGCCAGTGAAGCCGAGCTTGCTGCGCAGGGACAACAATGTCGGCGCCATTGCGTGAGAAGTGTTGATGCCTCTTTTCAGACGCGGTAAGGACAGTGATGAAAGCCACAGGTCAGCTTCTAACAAGGCTTGGGTATATAGATGAAGACATTGCCAGAGGGGAGGAGGCTGCACTTATTAAGCCTCTCCCCGCGTGCACTTGAATATCGTCAGCCGGAGACATTCCCTCGGTTTAACATAACATTTTACCTCGGCATCCAGAAGCTTGGCGCTAAGACACGGTATGTTGCCCCTTCTCATTAGGGGGATTCAGACCAGAGAATTAAAATCGTGTATACACTATATTAGCTATCTTAACGCTCTAATTTAGCGATAAACTCTATATAAATTAGCGCCCTAAGATAGCTAATATAGTATATATACTATATTACTAAGACGTACTTTTAAGTATATTTTAATATATTAATAAATATATTAGTATATTAAATTTATAATTACGCTAGCTAACTTCTATAATATATAAAAGTTTTTAAAATATATAGCTATTTTAGCTATTTATCTTACTTTCGCTATAAATTAAGACTTTTAAATCTTCTAGATTATTTAAATTATTTAAGCTATTTAAGTTATATAAACTATATAGATTAATCAGCTTATAGATAGTCTTAAACGATCTAAATAATATTAGAATAAGATAGATATATTTCTAAAATAGCTATTAATTCGCGATTCTAATAAGATTTTCTATAACGATATTATATATAGAAAATACGTCTTCGATATAGCTAAGAGAATTATACGCGAGACTTAGCTAATAGAGAGTAAATCGAAAATTATATATAAAATAATAATTAATAAGTTATATACTATAAAAAATATCTATTTTAAAATATAAAATATAGTCGAGACTATTAATTAAAAGATTAATTTAATTAGATATAATAAGACTATTAATAATTTAGAGTTAGAAATTATTAGATTATAGATTTTTAAGAAATATATATAGTATTATAATTTTAAAACTCTCTTTAATAGTAGTTCGAACGTTTTAATACTCTTTTTAAGCGAATTCGAATAGTTTAATCACGTAAATTAGAGATTAATAAATAACGGGAATAATAAAAAGAGAATAATATAAATAAAAATAATTAAATAATTAAATAGAAAATTATATTAACTAAAGAGCTATAGAATAATAATTTTAATAATATTATTTTAGATAAAGAGATTAAAAAAGACCTAGAAAAAATTTAGTAAATTAAAAATATCTTAGTAACTTAAGATTAGATTTTACTTAATTCGTTAATTACTTCTATATAAAGCGCTCTTCTTAGTTTATCTATATATATATTAAAAAAATTATATTTTAAAATCTTTCTTATAAAGATTAAAGCTAAATATAAAAAGTCTTAAAAAATAATTATAAAGATATTTTTTTAAGCGATTGAAAATAATTAGCGAAGAAGAGTAAGAACGCTTAATCGTATATTATTAATAATATAATAATTAAGATAGAATATATAAGAGATATAGTTAAAATATATAAAATAGAGATTTAAATAGAGATTTAAAAAATATAATTTAAAGTAAAGTAAAAGTAAAGAGATTAATAATATATAATTCTACTATAATAAAATTAAGAGAGACTTATATTATAAAGAAAGATATTATTATATTTAAAGCTATAGCTAAGGGAATATTTATAATATTTATAATAAGTCTATATAAATATACTAGAATTTCTACTTTAATTTAAAAGTTTCTTTATTTTTTTAATTATTTTTATTTAAAGAAAGAGCTTTATATAAGAAGTTATAGTTTAAAGAATAATTATATAAAGTCTATATAATTTATTCTTCTTATCGAAGAGTTTATTTAATATAGAGATATACTATTTTAAGTTCGTTTAAAGTTATATTAAGTAGATTATCGTCGATACTTATTAAAGTTTCATATATAAAAGTAATTAGAGAACGCTAAGTACGATTTTTTTTTAAATTAGTAATCTTCTCTAGCTTCTTCGTCTTCTTCGTCTTCTTCTTCGTCTTCGTTTCGAGAAAGAATTTTATATAAGAAGTTATTATCTAAGAAGTAGTTATATAGAGTTTAAAGTATTAATTCTTTATATTTATAGATTTATTTAATATAAGAATCTATTATTTAAAGTTCGTTTATACTTAATTTAAGTAAATTATTATTAATATCTATTAAAAATTTATATATATAGATAATTAGAGAGTATTAAGTATATATTCTTTATAAGCTAATAAGCTTTTCTTTATTCTTTATCTTCTTCTTCGTCTTCGCTTAAAGATAAGATTTTATATATAAAATTATAATTTAGAGAATAGCTATATAAGATTTAAAATACTAATTCTTTTTATTAAAAAGTTTTTTTAATATAAATATTTACTATTTAAAGTTCGTTTAGAGTTATTTTAATTATATCTATAAATTTAAAAAGTTAATTTTTATACGAATTTTATAGAGTTCGCACGATTAGTACGATTTAGTATATTTAATCTTATTCGCTTATATTAATAAAATTTAACTCGATTAGTAATTACTTAAAAATTTAATAAATAGAGTTACTATTAATATAATTAATACGATTTAATAAGATAATTTTAAAATTTATTCGCAAAGTTCTCGTAAGATCTATAATAGTTCTAATCTCTATAATATTAAATTTATTACGTATTACTTCGAATATTACTTTCGATATTACTCTCGCGAGAATATAGTTTAAAACTTATAATCTCGAGATCTATTTCGAGATAACGTTAAGAGTCGTCGCTATATATCGCTATCGAATCTTATCGTCGATTATAAAAAAAATATAGAGCTACATATAGAATTAAGTTACGTAACTAATACTAATAGTAAATAATATTTACTAACTATATTAAAATCGTGCTAATAGCAAAGTTAAAGTTATTAACTTAACGAATTCTATAAAAATCGTACTGAAAAGTATTAGATTTACTATACGGAGATTGGCACGTAAAGTTCTAGACAACGCTAGTATCATACGCCAAGACCTCGGATAACGCCCCCCCGGGAGATTACGGTGGTTGCCTGGACACTGCGCTTATGAACTATTTCGAATGGACGCCTATATGGGGATCAATGCCCCTATTAGACCCTATAGATATGTTTCTAGGGTCGTATACTCTAGGGCCATCTTCCGCAAGTAGGGTTAGGGTATACATTAGCGCTGTCCAGGACTTTACGTGCCAACCTCTATACTAAAAGCGCAATTTCTATAGAGTTCGTTAAGTTTACAATTTTAAATTAATAGCACGATTTTAGAAATATTAATATACGTCGTTATCGCTAATTAGCGAAATCTAGAGAAAATAATTAATTAGAGATATAATATAAATCTTATAATATTTATTATAATACTAGCTAACTAACTCTATAGCTTTCTCTCTAATATAACGTCTTTTATATACTCTCTTTTTATAAATCTTTACGACGCTACTTAAATAGCTAACTTCGCTAACTCGTTATTATATTTTTTCTTCTATTCTAAAGTTTATTAGTCTTCGTCTTCGAGCTATTAATTATTAAATTAAAATAAGAGATTATAGAGTATATAGTAATAGCTAATCTAATATACTACGTACTTATATTATATATCGCTATTTAGAATTAATTTTAATCTCGTTAGACTAGTCTAGTATCTCTTAAGTATATTAAATATATACTTAATATTAGTTCGAATATTAAATAGCTTTTTATTAAATTAATAATTATTTTTATTCTTAATTTTTAGCGTCTTATATAATATTATAAAATAGCTATTATTTATATAGATTATATCGTCGAAAAGATATTAATTTAAATAAAAATAGTCTTATAATTTCTTAGTAATACTCGTATTAATAAATATTTAAATATTATATAAAGTATTTATCTAGCTAGCTAATAGATATATAATCTTTTTATTATTTATATAAATAGTATATAGATCGAGTATATATCTCTTCTTTCTATTTTAAAATATCTTCTTATTGTATTTTCTATTAAATTTATATTATAATATAATATCGATATTATCTATTTTTTTTATTACTTTTGTTACGAGTGTGACGATCACATAGACCTGCAACAAGTCGGCTTATCTTTCCAATTGGGACTACGGCTTTTCTTTTCAATTGGGACTAGCCCCTATAGGCCTTGGCGTTTCTTATAGATATTTCTTCCTAGCTAGATAGTTTCTCCTTAGACTTAATTTATTCGTTATATATTATTATTAACTTAATCTAATTGCAGTTCTAATATTAAATTAAGTCTTATCTTCTTATTACGCTCGTAAGACGTGCGAGCTAAAAGAATTCGTTTATAATATAGTCGACGACCTCGAAAGGCACTAATACGTATTATTTTAGATATCTCTTAAATTATACGAACGTATTATTAGAAGATCTAAATTATATGAAATTACTGGAGACTTGTAAGCAAGTGAGATTAAAGAAATTATAATAAGACAGCTCTCAAATTATACGGAGTGCCCCCTCTTAGTTAAATATTAATATAATTTTAATATCTATTTAATATTAAATACTCGATTTCGCGACTATAAGTCACGCGATTAATCTATCGATTAATATACTCTAAACGTGTTTCTAACACGATTCGACCGTTTATTATTAATTAGTATAATAGTTAAAGTCGTGCATATACGCTGGTAATAAATTATTTATATAACTTATTTCTCGATACTTTACACTAATAAAGCGTTCTTTAAAGTCTATTCGCTCGTAAACACATCTTATTTAAATAATTATTACGTGTGTTTTAATCGGCCTAAGATACTTATTATATATTTAATTAAATTCGTTCTTATCGTATTAATTTTAATTTCGATTTGAGTAAGTTTCGTATAAAAAAGTAATTCTATTTAAAAGATCGAAGAAAATTATTACTTTCTTATTAAATCGAATAATATCTTAATATCACACACTTAACGATCTATTTATAGCCTCTATAGAATATCTCGAGATACTAAGTAGAGCGCGGGGAGTTCTTAAACGAATATCGATCCCGTAATTTATTCTACGCTACCCTCTAATCTAAAACGCTATCTTAAGAATACTCTAAATCGACGAGTATCTATATTATTTAAAAATATTTCTCGCGCACTCGAGAATCTTATCTCCGCCTAGAATATAGTTACTTAAGAATAGTTGATTTAATAAATAAATACGAATCTCGAAGAGTTTTTAACTATTCTAAATAAGCTTCGCGAATAACGCGATCTCGAGGTGAAAGTTATTTAACTATATAATTTTTTACTTAAAGATAATTTAAATTATAAGTAGAAATATAAAAAAGAATAAAAGAAGAAGAAGAAGATTAAGATTATATTCGATCGAGTTCAACTAGCTCGTAATTATCTATAATAATAAATATAGAATCTTTAGTAATAACTTCGAAGATCTCGTAAGAAATCTATTAATTCGATATAGGTTTAAACCTTAGCTAGACGCTTCGAAAAGTTCTTATATTCTTTAATATTAATCGACGATAAAGAATCTTAATAGAATAACTAAATTAATTAAATATCTAATAAGTTAAAGATTAATTAAGATTATTTCGATAGTAAGCTAGCTAAGATCGCTTACGTTAAGTCACGCATTAATAAAAAAGTAGCTAAAGTTATCTATGCTCGATCTTATCGTCTAAGTTTTAATCTTTATTAAATTATTAATAAAATCTTAGACGATCTATAAAAGTTATTTAAGAACTCGAATTATAAAGTAAATAGAGCTTACGAATATAAGGTCTTAGAATAAAAAGATCTCTCGTTTAGCGACTTCTATTAAGACTTTAAACGTCTTATTCTAAAGTTAAGTGTGTTAGATAAAGTTTAACTTCGGGATATAAATAAGAAGCTCGCTTCTTATCTTCGCATAGCTTAGATTAACTCTTTTATTAAGTTTATTACGATATTCGCTCTAAAAGTATTCTTAACTCGAATAGATAATAAGTATCGTATTATATATTAAGAGAAGATAGTTAAAGAGATTAAGAATATAATAAATAAGACTCGAATCTTCAAGCGTGTAACGTTTGTCTCTAATTCTATAAATATCTTCTTTTTTCAAACGAATCTAATTTCTCAACGCTCTTTCTTTTCTATTATAAAGTAATAATAGCGAAAAACTATCGAGAATTAGAAAGAGAGTATCTATTATATTTATTATAAAAAGAGACACTTATTCTTCGCTTATTTAAAACGTCGATTTTCTTATCGAGTTAATAAGATAGAAGACTAGACTAAAGAGAGTTTCGTGAAATCGAAGTCTAAATAATTCGATTCGAAAAACTTATAATCTTATCTATAATCACGAATTAAGATAAGGTTCTATCTTTATATAATTTAAAGAAGGCTCGATATAAGTTATTCGCTTCGAAATCGTTTTTAGCTCGAGAAAGCCTAACTTCTTAGAGAAAGATCTATTACGTTCAAATCTTTATCGATATAAAGATTATCGGGTACGCGTTCGTTAATAAACGCCTAATTTATAAGATTTATTAGCTGCTAGATATATAACTTATTTTTCTTATAAAGTCTAGACTAGTTCGAGACTATAATAAATAGCTTAATAAAAAACTTATTATTCACGCTATATACTTAAATCTTATTCTTTCGAAATATAAGAAACTTATAGCTTTAATGCTTATAGCGAATTTAAGATAATATATAGTTATTCTAAATAAATTATAAATAAATCGCTTTAATATATTATTAGATATAAGTAACGACTCTATTCTCTTTCGAGATTATTTATTATAAACTTCTTTTATTCTCCTCACTTATCTCTCTATTAAATCGATACTCTTAATAAAAACTCTTAAATTAATCTAATCTCGACTAAAGATTTTTACTCGTTTTTAATTTAAATCTAAGAATTAATTATTCTCTATTTATAATATCGCTATCGCTCTCTTTATAATATTAATTAAATAGACGAAGTACTCTAAAACTTATTTATTCGCGATATCGATAAAAGATATTAATCGAGAAATAATATATAACGCTAAGTCTTAAGCGAAAGAAATTAGTCTTTCTTTAATAAAGACTATTACTTAAAATCTAAGCGACGTTAAGAAGTAATTTTCTTTTAAGTATTATAAGTATCTAGACGTTTTTAATCGTTTTAAGATCGATTAGCTTTCTTTATATCGCCCTTATAATTATAAAATCGAGTTTCTTAGTAACTTTAAGTTATCTTAAAGTCGCGTTTATTATATATCTCTTTATAAGCTTTAGAAGATTAAAGAGTATCTAATAAATAATCTATTTAAGGATTTTATTACTTCTAGTAAGACTTTTTATTTATTATTAATTCTATTTATTTTAAAGATTAACGATAATCTTCGTTTTTATATAAATTATCGGAAATTAAACGCTATAACGAAACGTAATTAATATTTATTTTCTCTAATAAAAAAAGTTATTAATAAAATTAAAAGATATCGATATCTTATTCGCCTAGATATTATCGCCATATTTAATAAGCTACGAATAAACCCCGATAGTGAGAATTATACGATCTTTATTATAGCTCTCGAAGTCTATAAGTATCGAGTATTATTCTTTAAATTAACGAATAAATTAAGCATCTTTCAATAATACATTAATAATATTCTATTCGATTTCCTAAACGACTTCTATTAAGTCTATTTAGATGATATTCTTATTTATAATTAAAAGAAGACGAAATATTAAAAGCACGTTAAATAATTTCTTTAACGTCTGCGGGAGATTAGTCTATAAATTAATATTAAGAAATGCGAATTCGATGTAAAAGAGATCGTGTTTTTAGAAATTATTATATTAGAAATTAATCTATAAATAAACTCTCGCAAGATCGAGATTATATTTAATTAAAATACTTCTACGAATTTAAAGAAGATTTAAGACTTTATAGAATTTATAAACTTCTATCGACGCTTTATTTATAAGTTTTTTAAGTTAATTAAACTTCTAATTAATCTTATAAAGAAGAATACTCTCTTCGTCTAGAATAAGACCTACGTTAAATTGTTCGATAACCTTAAAAAGTATATAATTACTATCTTAGTTCTACGTTATTTTAATTCTAAACGTCAGATTATTCTTAAGACTAATTCTTCTAATTATATATTAAGAAAAATCTTATCTCAATATAACGGCGATGAAGTTCTATATTCGATAATATTCTATAATAAAAATATAATTTCAGCGAAATATAATTATTATATTTATAATAAGAAGTTACTAGCGATTATTCGATACTTCGAATATTAGCGACTCGAATTAAAATATATCGAGCTATCTATTTAAGTGTTTATTAATTATTAGACTTTAAAAATATTTATGAAAAATAAGAAGCTTACACGCCGTTAAGCCCGCTATCTAAATATTCTATCTAAATTTAACTTTTAGATTATCTTTCGTGCGAGAATAGTTAATAGTAAAGCCGACGTCTTAACGAGAATACTATTATTTATTTTAGCGAACGAAGCTAATAAAAGAAGTTAATATTAATATTAAACGATTCTTATCTCGAATCGCGTTTAAATTCGAGTTATAGAAGTCGAAGAAGATCTATTTAAACGAATTCACAAAGTTAATTAAGAGAATTCTATATATAACGAATTTCGTGAAGCGATAAATTATAATTAGATTAAACTTTATAATTATACGCTAAGTCGATATCGTATCGTTAATAAAGCCCTCTTTAAGAACGAACTATTATAGATCTCGATCGAGTTTTATACGAAGCTATTAAGAGAGATTTATAATTAATCTTCTAATAATTATCTAGAAATACGAAGAACGATTAATTTACTTCTACGTTATTATTATTAACCTAGCTACGCTAAAACGATTAAATAGTATATTTATAATTATTATTATTATTAACGTAGTAAAGCCTTAAGAAATAAAATAAATAAACTATTAATACTTCTTTTAATTTCTTAAGGTCATTAATAAGACGTTTCTATAGATTTTATCATAAATTTATTTCTATTAGACGATTTTAACGCTATTTATATTCTTATATATCGTCTTATAAAGAAATATTACTATATATCGTATTACTAAGAAGATAATAATTATTTATTCGAGAAATTTATTTAAATTCTTATATAAAATCTCTTTCGATTATATAAATTATTATAATCTCTTATATTAGATAGAGATACTTAATTTATATCTACGCTCTAAAAAAGTCTCTATAAGCGACTACGCATTAAGATTAACTTATTTATCGTATATTATCTCGAAACGAATAATTAGATCGAGAGAGCTAATTAGAATATAAAGCGAGGTCTTCGTATTTATTATAACTATTTATAAGACGATTAAATTAAATAAATCCTTATAATAAAATTTAGTGATAATAATAACACCTTATTCGCTATATCTCTTACCTTCTTTTATTTCAATCGAGGTTTTCACCTTCGCATATTCTTCGATCGAGACTATACTTTCTATAAGATTACACGCGAACGTCTATAAGTTTTAAAGATAAAAGATATTACGATTAAGATAAAGAAGATTCTAAAGTTCGGACGATTATTATTAAAGAAGATACGTAGAGTTATAAAGGCACAGACGAATAAATATCGTAAGAAGGTTACTTACGATATAGGCGATTGAGTCTAGCTATCGTTTAAGAATATCAAAATCGAACGCCCCTATAAGAACCTCGAAGATAAATAACTCGATCTATATAGAGTTCTGAAGCGAGTCGATATCTTATATCGTTTAGAACTCCCTTATAATATAAGAATTTATTTAGTTTTTAGCCTTAAGATACTTAAGTCTACGACTATAAATTCTTTATTAGAATAGAAGTATAATTCTTTTAAATTAATAATAGTTAACGAGAAAGAGTTATAAGACGTGAACGATATATTAGACTTTAGACGTTACTATAAGCGTCTTTAATATAAAGTTAAATAAATCGATCTAAATAGAAATAATAACTAATATTATACGAATTAAGATAAGTTCGAAGGCTTTAAGAAAGTGGTGAATAAATTTCATAGACGATATTTCAATAAATCGCGCTAGGCCCAATAGGGAATCAGACTTCGATTGATTTTTATTTATTATTTGAATTTATTCGCTAGTATTACGATAGACTTAGCGGAGAAGCTCGGCTAGCTTCGGGTAAATTAATATCTCACACTTCGTTCTTATATTAGCATACGTTTCTTCTAGGCGTTTGGAATTATTTATGTATACGAATACTATTCTTCTATAGCGCTGGGATATCGTTATTTGAGGGGGGGAATAATATTACGAGTGTGACGACTATATAGACCTATAACACCAAGTCGGCTTACCTTCTCAATTGAGATTACGACTTTTCTTCTTAATTGGGACTAGCCCCTATAGGCCTTGGCGTTTCTTATAGATATTTCTTCCCAGCTAGATAGTTCCTCCTTAGACTTAATTTATTCGTTACACATTATTATTAACTTAATCTAGTTGTAGTTCTAATAACTTTAATAAAGTTCTTTCGATCGTTATTGAAAATACTTTCTAATCGTCTTTTTCTTGTATTTAATTATTAAATAGTTATATTTAAATAGCTATAGAGAGCGATAATAACGCGCTTAATATAATTATACGCGTATTCTTTTAAGATACTCTATTAGCTAATAATCTTTATATAGCTATTATTATTTCTCTAATAATCGAGCTTATATAGAGTTACAAATAATTAATTTTAAATAAAGATCTATAGAGAGATTAAATTATTTAAGAATATAATATAATTTTTAGTTAGTTAAAGAATCTTTTAAAATTTTAATCTTACTATTTAAGTATAGCTTTAGAAACGCTTATTAATTAAGAGAGAAAGTATAATTAAATTCTAATTAGATTTAGAAATAGCTATTTATAATTTAATATATTATAATTTTTTAAGAGCTTTTATATTTTTTAATTATTTTTAAAAGTATATTTATTAATATATAGATAGAATAGATTATATATTAATTTTCTTTTTTTACTAAGTCGGGATATAATAGTAGTAATATAATTTAATTAATAAGTAGTTCTTTAAAGATTTAACTCGAGATTATTATACTATAGAGAAAACCCTTAGTCGCTATATTTAATAAGATCTTATATTTTAAAAATTAAATCTTAATCTCTATGTTAACGTTATAGAGATTTATAAATTAAAGTTTTAATTTATTAAGAAAGTATAAATATCACGATATTTTAGTCGCTCGAGAGTTAATAATAAGAATTTAACTATAGTATAACGAAATAATTAAAAGATTTAAATAACTAGAATTATATTTAAAGAATATCTACGTTAATTTAATTATTAAATATATAAACGAAAGATTATTCTTCTAATTAACGGCTTTTTAGTCTATTATTTGAATCTAGATCTCTTACTTAACGACGAGGTCTTAATTAGTTATCTAAATAGATATGAGAGAGATATTCGTGCACGGGAGGTCTCTAAGCAGCAGCAGGCTTCAATTTTAGCGTATTTTACATAGAGATTTAAGCAAGTCTCTGCGTAACGAATACTTGTTCGTAACGAACACTCCCTATGGAAAAACCAATTCGTTATAGCCAAGGTTTACTGTATACCTAATGCACGCGGGAGTCAAATTTCGTTGGTAACCTGGTCTGAATCCCCCTATTAAGGATTATGGTTTCTCTTGGGTGCGAACAATTTATTATATCCTGCTCTCAAATGTACAAGTCCTCAGGCTGGTGGTTTCATATTTCATCATCTTCCTCTTCCACACTGGCCTTCCCATACCCATTTAGTTTCCGCATCTGTACATCGTCCTGGCCACTCATAGCCATAGCCTGCCTTCCTGCGTTGCTCTCCTCTAAGAACTCCCGCAACCGCTTCTTGCCCTCCTCCAATGCTTGGGCCGATGCTGCATTGGCCATCTGATACATTGGACCCCAGAGGTTAAGGGTGTAGGTAACATAGGCGCCGATGCCAAGAAGGATTAGGAAGATGAAATAGACAGGGTTTCGAAGGACTGTAAGTATGTGAGTATCGCGGATGGTGGGGAACGAAAGAGGCTTGTCTTACCAGCAACAATCTCATTCCACCCCAGTGCCAGGAGCAATCCATAGAAATACAGAGGCACTTGAGTCATGCCTCCAATGGCACTTCTCTTCGCCTCAACGTATACTCCATCAGCAGTCTTCTTGAATCGAGTTGTCACGTCCTGTCTCTTGGCATCACTCAGTATCAACATCTCTTCCTCTAAGCTCTTGCCTTCTTCTTCATCCACACCGCCTATTGGGGCGAGATCCTCTTCATCTGCAGGGGTTGCATCAGGGGGGGGATTGCCAATCCAGTCATCCAACGGTGGAGGTGTCGACGTATGCGAGGACTGGAATCGAGACAGCAAAGGTATCAAGCTGAGTGTGGATTCTCGTGCTTTGGTGTAGATGCCTTCTATATCGTCCGTGGGGCGCCATATCCGAGGCACACCAGACTCGTCGTAGCGGAACTTGTCTTCAAAGTTCTCCCGGAGCTTCAACAGCAAATTTCCTTCCATCATCTCCTCGTCAATCTTCGCACGTAGCACACCCCATGATTTCCGTCTTAATCTCCAAAGACCCACATCCACCTCGCCAGGACTTGCGTCGAAGCTCTTCGCTCGATCTGCAAATCTGCGCTCGGCCTCTTGCACAGTCTTGATGAAGACGTTCCATATCCGGTCCCAGATCTCCGTCTCACTGGCCCGTTCACCCGTCTCTGGCGCACCTGAACCACCTCGTCCAGATCCTAGGGCGTTGAACTCCAAACCAACAGACTCGCCCAGCCGTGATCGTACCCAACGTTCAACACGCGTCGCCAGTCGGCGCATTTCCTCTCTTCTCAGTCGTCCGCTGACATCGTTCAAGTCTTTCCAGTAGAGAGACATCTCCTGCTTGTAATTGCTCCACGGCGCCCCTTCGACCAGGACGGCCCTTGCTTCTTTTTCGTACTTCGATAGAGCATTTGTCTTCTCGCGATCGACAATTTCAGCGAAATCGTAGCTTGCACCCTTTTTCTGCCCAGCCTTCACGGCGGCGCTCACTGCATCGCTAAATTCTCTTACTCCAGACTTGTGTGCAGCCGAGAGCTGGCCTTGAAATAGTACCTTCAGACGTGCATCAATCTTGCCCTCCAACTCTTCCTTTTTTCGTGCATAGACGCCCTTGTGGTACCTGCTTGCCTCAGTCTCAAATGCCTTGACGGTCTTCATCCTAGCTGTCCTCATTGCAGCTCCTAAGCCTCCAAGGATTTCCTGCTGACCCAATCGAATACCTTCAGCCTGCCTGTTCTCGAATGGTGTAATGATCTCATCAAACCCTTCAAGGACTTCACGCGAGATTTCGTCACACCGAAATTGCGCCATCAACTCTTGTTGGGTAGGCAGATCCAGATCCTTATTATTCACTATTTGATCCCAGACCTGCTGGGCGTATATTGAAAACCCATCCGCAGGGATCCGCCGGTGGTACTCTGGCAAAAAAACTCCATCAGAGTCTTGATCACTTTTGAAAGCATCCCTCCTTGAGTCTCGGAAGCCTTCCCTAAATCTTGTACCTAACTTTTCCACCTCGGAAACAAACCGATCTGGCTGGAGTATTTTGTGCGGCAGCGCGGCGAAGGCGAAGTCAAAGTAATCTCCTATCTTCGACTTCTCCAAGCCTGGCGGTTTGTTCAGGCCTGACCAGATGCGCGAGAGATCTTGTATGAGCGTATTCCGAAGGTTTGCTAGTGGTGTTGTGCCTAGATGATCACGGATGACGAAGAACAGTAATGACCGTGGATTCGATCTGGCCTTATTAGCAATGTTTCTACATCCCAGAGCCTGATGCGCGTACTTGTTGTCTTTTAAGAACAATTCCAGATTGACCTCAAAAACCACCTTCAGCAAGCCCATATTTGCACCTTGATAAAGTCCGACTTGATGCTCCCAAATATTGACTATAAGAACCTCACTCGTAGCCAGCGCAAACAAGGCGCTCTTGCGTTCAAAGTCTTGGTCCTCGCCCCGTTCCCTGCCGTCTGTGCCCTCGACGTCCATGACCAGGATATTGTCCGACATCTTCTTCGAATCTTTGGCTGTATGCGATTTTTTATTCTTCGACATCCATATCCCTTTTGTAGTTTGCCTCCTGTCGTCCTCGGCCATGACACCAAATTCAGTACCAAACAGGTAATTTAGTAGCGTGGATTTTCCAGTCGACTGGGACCCAAAGACAGATATAAGGTGGTAATTGAAGCCTGCCGGGGAGACCTTCTCATAGGAAAGATAGTTGGAGAGGGTAGGGCTACATCTTGTCAGTCTTCTCCGAGCCCGAGTACGGATGCGGACGCCTACTTAAACTCTTGGTTCTCATCGATAACCTGTATCCCATGCTCGTACTGCTCCTGTGTGGGCTTCTCGCCCATATTTGCGAAGTGGCCATTGACAGACATGATGGAGGGCGCGGTGGGATGCCGGGTGTTGGTTGAAGGGCGACGAGGTGAAGATAGGGTAGCCATGACGCAAGGCAAGAGCTCAAATACAAGTACAAAGTTACCTGTCTATCAGGTTTCCAGATTCCCACAAATCAGCAGGCAAAGATGCTCATCATGCGGCTGCCAAAGGTTAGCTCGTGCAAGAGTTGGCAGTGTGATCAACAACCTTTTTTTCCCGCGGCAACTGGCGATGCCAAGCCCGTCTGTTACTAGCACCTGTGCGTTTTAACATGCTACTTCCATCTCACTGCTCCGGCATGATACGCACCGGGAGAGTGGTATGCTTAGCGCAGAAGTAAACGGGCGTAAAAGAAGCTACAACATTACAAGGATCTTGGAAACATTGAAAAGACAATGAAGAGGCTTATCGTCTTTTGGACCTTTGCATAGAACGAGACCGAAATCTGCTACGTTTTCAGCAGAGATGGTGGACTCTGTTGTAGGCTTTTACAAGTGCCACTTAAACTCGCATTCGATGAAGGAGATCGAATTCAGGAATGCATAGTCTTTTAATGGAACAAAGTGATGGTCCCCGAGGCAAAGAGATACGACATATCATGGTTGCCCATGTCATTTTCCCAGACAGCCAGATCAATTATTCCGCAATATGCAACTTCCCGCTAACCTCATTTCCTTCTTGCCTATCAGCAAACAATTTCTCTCACCTCCCCAAATCCTCAAAACTTCCACAATTCCCACAAAGCAGGACGTTGTTCACATACACTGCTCCTGACAGAAATTGTGCCCAAAATGACGGACAACTCATCAGCGAAAAGCCTGGCCGACCCTATCCTCTTAGAAACGATAGACAAGCTGTTCCAGCATAACATTGGCGAATATGTCTCCCTTCCACAGGTACATCTCTATGATCATTGAAAAAGAGAAGACAGTGGACTAATACTGGTTTAGCTCCTCGTAGTCGGTGATCAATCGATGCATGTCGACAGCGCGTAGCAGTCGGTCAGCCACTGATGACTGTTACAGTGGTAAAAGCTCGGTACTTGAAGGCCTCACGGACCTGCCTTTCCCTCGCGATAGTGGACTGTATACGAGGTTCGCCACACACATTACATTCAGAAGGGCTGCAACGATGAATGTATCTGTGTCGATTCTTTCATCGGCGAATGCGCACCCAGACCATGTAGAAAAGCTAAGGCAGTACCAGAGGACCCTCGAAACTCTGGACCAGCCAACGTTCGCAAAAGTATTAGAGGAGGTGAGCCTTATCGGACCATCGTGACAGGAGGACCTTCGTTTCATGCACTAACTTGCGGAAAGGTACACAAGCTCATGGGCCTCAAAGACTCGCGGGTTCCTGATCAAGGAGCCGATACGTTTTCCGATGATGTGCTGAAGATTGAAATCTGTGGCCCGAAGCAACAGCACTTGAGCGTCATTGATGTCCCGGGCATTTTCAGGAATACCACGGAAGGCGTGACGACAGACTCCGACATTGAGATCGTCAGAAACATGGTTAATCACTACATGAAGAATCCGAGGTCCGTCATCCTCGCAGTCATCCCAGCCAACGTAGATATTGCTACGCAAGAGATCTTGAAGATGGCGCAAAAATGTGATGCAAAGGGCGAGAGGACCTTGGGGGTTTTGACCAAGCCAGATTTGGTCGATAGAGGGGCCGAGAACCGTGTCGTTGACCTTGTGGAAGGTATGTCACCTGCGATAGACCCCTGCAGACAGGAGATCCAAAATACTGACATTCAACAGGCAGAGGCTACAAACTCAAGCTCGGCTGGTCGATGGTCAGGAATCCTGGGCAATTGGAATTGGAAGACCCTACGTTTGACAGGCATGCCTCAGAGAAAAAGTTCTTTAAGAGCAAGGAACCTTGGGCCAGACTCCAGAAGGACCGTGTTGGTGTTTACTCCCTCCAGTGTCAGCTCCGCGACATATTGACAGACATGGTGAAGAAGGAGTTTCCGAATGTATTGCTTGATCTCTAAACACATGTCATTCTACAGCGAATTTAGTAGGTCAAATATGAAATCAATAAACGACTGAATGAGCGCAAAAAGCAATTGGAGTTGCTTGGGCCTTGCCGGGAAACTCGGGATCAACAGCACGAATACCTGCTCAACCTGGCGATCCGATTTCAGAGCATCACCTTCCATGCTTTGGCAGCACGCTACGGCGCCGATGGCCTCTTCGACAGAACTCCCGGCCTGAAACTTGCCACAGCTGTGGTTAGTCGCAATACAATCTTCGCGGACGATGTTTGGAAGAGAGGCCACACCATGACATTCAGCCAAGAATCTGAAGTATCTGGGGATAACGACGACCAGGATGACGACGAGGATATCAAGGACGAAGGTTCCCAGAGTGAGAAGGATGATGAATCGCATTCAGATGAGCAGTCTCACCGAGTTCGTCACAGAGGGCCCGAGCCTGACCTCGATGATATCCTACAAGACGACTGCAAAATGCCAATGCCAAAGCCAACCGGGATCATACCATGGCTCGAGGATGTATACAAGAGCTCTCGAGGATTTGAGTTGGGGACGTTCGATGCGTCAATTCTTCCGGTCATCTGGAAAATGCAGTCCGCCAATTGGGAGGGATTGGCAATGGGCTACGTTAGCGACATCGTATCCATTGTCCACAATTACACATCCGCTCTTATTTCAGCTATTTGCGAGGATCAACGCGTTCAGTCGGCACTCATGTCGGTGCTCATGGATGGTCTGATAGAACGCTACACGAAGAGCATCGATCATGCGAAGTTCATCATCTACCTGGAGAAGGACGGCACACCACAGACACTGAATCATTATTTCGCCGACAACCTCGAGAAATGGTAAGTGATAAACGCTACATTCTCAATCACCCGCGCTGATATCTCAAAGCCGACAGCAGCGAATGAAGGTTCTCATGGGGAACTTCGCCTTCGATACTGATGAATATGGCAAGGTGGTGCACCTGAATACCATTATGCAAAGCTCGACTGCAAGCAACACTGACCACACCATCCGCGACCTCCACGACATCCTAAAGTCCTATTACAAAGTGGCTCGTAAGCGCCTCGTGGATGTCGTCTGCATGCAAGCAGTGGATCACTACCTTATCACAGGTCCTGCCGCGCCTGTCAAGCTATTCTCTCCTACTTTCGTAAGTGGATTGAAAGAAGACCAGTTGGATCGTTTCGCTGGGGAAGATGTCTCCACGAGGAGGAAGCGCGAGGAGCTGAGGCGCGAGATTGGGAATCTGACGAACGGGAAAAAGATTCTCGTTTAGAGTTCGGAAAAGTTGATTGCAGTACGTACCATTGTTCCTGACAGTAGGTAGCATCAGACAAGTTTGTGTGGGATTTGAAGCCAAACAACATTTGACACTTGACCTGCACCACCGGAGAAAAAAACCAATTGACCTAAAACACGACTCATGGGTTGCTAGTCCTCTGTAGAGCGAGTGCCCAAGGCGCCCAATGGTCCGGGCCTGGACCATTGGACTACTAGTTGGACCAGCCCATTGGACTGGTTCAATGCTTTTGTTAGACGGTCGTGGACCAGTCCATGGTGTTGGACCAACGATCTGAACTAGTAGTCCTAATAGTCTAAAAAAATAGTTAGATTCCTTTATAGCAATGCGATTTTTTTAATATATTATTATATTAATTAACAGATTAATATACTTAATATAGTATTTCTAATTATAAGAAATTACGTTCTTAGTAGAATTTAAATTATAATAACTATAGACTATCTAGTCGACTAGACTAAACGATCTAGAATAGTAATTACGTTATATCTAAATATATATAGTAATTAGATTCTCTATAACGCGATATTATATAAGTTCGTGATCTTTTAAAATACTACTATAGATTTAAATACGATAGACGTATTTTTAATAGTAATCTCGCTAGCGAGAAAGAAATCTACTACTAAAGCTTACTAGTAATATTTTAATTATTATTTAATTAATAACTATACTACTATAATAACTAGTAATTATAAATCTAAGCTATCTTAGGTCTCTACTACTATTATAACTCTATTTAATATCGTCGCGAGATCTTATATCTTCTCTAAGTCGTCTACTAATTATATAAGAAATAAGTATACTCGAAAAGATCTAATATCTCTTAGATACGGGTCGGAAAGGTCTGGAATGATCTGGGATATGGAGTGTCGATACCATATCATGATATGATATGATATTGAGATTATATTATTTGATTTTTATAAGATAATCTGAAAGACGTGCTAATATCATGAAATAATCTAAGAAATTTCTAATATATGTAGGGATATTCTATGTTATATGTAGGGATATGGGAAATATACTATATATAGAAGAAGTTACTCTATATAGAATTATGCGAACGTATTCTAATTATTATTTTAGTTATTACTTTACTTTATTATCACGTTATTAAGTATTCTAGTTATTATTCTAGTTATCACTTTACTTCATCATCGTTATTATTATTACTTTACTTTACTATCACGTTATTAAGTATTCTAGTTATTATTCTAGTTATTACTTTACTTTATTATCGCTATTATTATTACTTTACTTTATTATCACGTTATTAAGCTAAGCTCGCTATCGTATTTAATATCGTGTTACGAAAGATCTTCGTAATTATCTAGGGCTTAATAAGCTCTTTCTATTACTATTAATATATTTAATTTATTTAATTATTAAAAGAATTACTAGCACGCTAATTATAATAATAATCTATTATTTATTCTACGATAATAAATTTTATTCTTCTCTCTTCGCATTATAAAAAGAATTTATAATTATTCTTTATAATTATATATTCTTAATTATTAAAGTTACACGCTTCGTATAAATAATATAAAGATTAATATCTTTAAATATATAATAAAGAAAAGCTTTCGCCGACTTATAAATAATCTTAATAATTAATCTAGAAAAACGTATTTTCTTTATATATATTATCGCGATTTCTTTTATTACTCGCGAAAAGAAGAGCTTAAAGATTATTAAATCGAATTTTCTCTAATAGCGATAAATCTCACGTAAAGTAGTAGTTATAATTTATTAATGAAATAAAATAGATAAATTCGAGATTAGACTTACTTTTAGCTTTTTATCTACGTTTTTAAATATTATTACTTAATAGTTCTTACGCTAATTTACTTTTCTTAATTAATCTTAATAATTAAATACTTAAAGACTATATAGAAGTAATTAGTTATACTTAAGATTATCTAATATTAGCTACGTGTGTTATAATTTCTTCAGTCTTTTCTTTACTCTTATATACTATCGCCTACTCGCGTATTAACTTTATACTTAATATTTTATTTATAGATTTAATATATCTACTTTAAATATTATTTCGCGTAGTAATTTTTTTATAAGTTATAGCTTACTTTATTAGATAGATAGATAATGAGATAAATAATAGAAGAATAAGAAATAATAGAAGAAAGAATAGAAAGAAAATAATAGTATACGATAAACATATCTTAGAAAACGTGATGTTATAAATAAAATTAATGTTATTTATTAATGCTTTTAGATATCTATTATAATAATATTAGAATTAATTTATTTTTTAATTGAAAAGCGAGAGAAGAATACTTTTATTATAAATATTAAGATTCTATAAAAATAAATTTATCTTATAATTAATTCTAATAATTATTCTAATAACTATTTAAGCGTATTAAAATTTTATTAATTTAGACGCTAACACGTAGAGTTCTGGGTAATCTTTCTATATTAAGTAGATAATAGAAATTAATATCTAATCGATTTTCTTCTTGATAATTCTTTTAATAATAAATATTAATATCTAAATAATTCTCCTCTTAAACTTTCTCCCCAAATATTTCTTATTTATTATATTTTTCTTTCGTTTTAATATTTAAGATACATTTCTATTATTAATATAATTAAAGATACTTAATATACTTCTATTCTAATAGAGAATATATAATTAATAATTCTTAGCTAAATCGTAACTTATAGAATATCGATCTTATAGAAGTAATTACTTTTTTTAATTTTATATTTCTTTATTAATCTTTTTTTTAATTATTAAAAAAGAAGAATAATTAAATTCTTAAACGCACTTTTCGCTCTTTAATATAGAGTTCGATAATCTTAAGTTTAAGACTTTACGTTATAATGTAATTAATTAACTTAAAGATAATTAATTAAAGCGTAAAGTTATTTAAGATCTTAGCGAAAATCTTAATATTAAAAGCTTAAAAATAAGATTCGATATTTTTATTTTTAAGAAAAAGAAATTAAAACACGTAAAGAAAGCTAATAACGTTATTAAGAATTATCGTATTCGTGCTTATAAAAAGATTAACGAATTCGCGATTACTTTAAACTTATAGCGAGAAGTATATATTAAAATTCTTCGTTAATAAGAAGTCGACTTTAGATAATATTTATTTATCTTTATA